>JAQGBD010002053.1:0-11779 GCA_034698165.1 Punctoribates punctum | reverse complement strand
CGGGGAAAACCGGTTTTTCAACCCTATATTCCTGTGTTTTACAGATGGATGGGGGGTATAACCTGCCTATTACTACTATTACCATGCAGTAGCTGTTGCCTAAATGAAGCATGCACGTGAGAAGACTTTAACTCTTTAAAACAGACTCAGGCTTATCAATGCAAATAAACTTGTTCCATTTTTCTCATTTATTAATTATTTATGGATTTTGCAAACTTTTATTGCACTTATTATTTTAACCTTTAGGTAGTGGAAGATATTATAGCTAGAACAAATGAAACCTAATCACTCTCAAGTTGTATTTACCAAATAGACTAAGCCATTCAGGAATGACAACTGATTACAAGAAGATAACCGACTCTAACAATATTTGAAAAACATACTAAACCTGCAATTATTCCAAAATAAAAAACTGATTTATAATTAATTAGAAGATTAAACCAATACTTCAAATAGAGCTGACGTTTAAATCCCAACCAATGAGTCATTAAATGGTTTTCTAATAATTCGGTTTTTCAAACATATTTTCTGAGGGCTAACAAAAAGTCAATCCAATTAAGAACACATTTATAGCAATCTTTTGAATTGAAAATAATAATTGAGTTAACTCTCAGTTAGTAAATGCTTTTCAATATTTTCCAGTTTTCTTTCAATTCGATTGAATTGAGTTATTCAGAGCACAACACAATTCCTTATTAATTATAGATCATTGAGCCAGCAGCATTTAGGGGAACATTACCAATCTCTGTTATTACTCAATCCCAGCCTAAAATTGTGTTTCTCTGATAGCTATCATCAAAGAAATGGATATCATTTCGATGGATCCATTAACCGTAAATAGCTTGAGAAAAAAATATACCTCGATTGTTGAAAGTGAATTTATACATCTCTCAGTAGCTCTTTAGATATTTTCTTGGAAATCATCATTAAAAGAGTGGCCGAAATCTGAAACCCTATAATACTTGAAAATAAGATAATTTGAAATACTTTTATGTCTTCAAACCCATAATTGAATGGCAAATACTGAACGGCTCTCCACTAAAGGCTGTTCTCTTAATATGTCAATCAATTAAAGGACAAAACGTAAGCCACAAACTGAACACAATCTGAACAGAATCTCAATGGTTTTCATTTGCCATTCAGTGAACAAAATACACAGCGATTTAGAGAAAGAATCAATTTTCAAATCAACGCCTCGTCTCGACTCAATTCAAATTTGATTTCATTCACAGCGGGATTCCGGAGGAGAGCAAATTGAGGCAGGTCATTCAAGTTGCTCATTCATAGGCATCAGGTTCTCAAAAGTAGTTTATTTACCACAGATTTGCTTTCATCCGAAACGCATTATTGTTATCATCGATGAATTGTTAAGATCTTTGATAAAAATTTGATTAACACTTGAGAGGAGTTGAAAACATTGATTGAGTCGAACATCAAATTTATGAAAGAAATGAAAGCAATGACAACATTAAAGTCAAAACACGAATCCATTAACAATATTAATAGAAATGCCGTTTGAAATGGATTTCATTCAAATATAATAATTTATTAACAAGAATATTGCTTTGAAATAGATTATATTGATTGACTCTGATCATTTTAATCATTTAATCATTTCAATCACTCAATTCAATTAATTGAGACAACAGTTCATTAATTATTATAATTTATTCAAATACATGATTGCAATGAAGCAGAAGTCTTAACAACTACTTAAAGACCAGCAGAAAATTGAACATGCAAAATAACACTTGAGCGAATTATACGCTTAAATTAGCCATGCTAAGTTAATTCAATTGTGTCTGAATTCTTGAAAGCATTACCAAAAATACTATAAAATTAGTGAAAACAACTGGAATTTGAACAAATTAGCCTTAATAACCAAATTAGCTCTCAGTAGACATGAGAAGGAAGTTTTCTATTTTAATAATCAACAAATTGATATGAATTACAATAGTTAACCACCAATTGGAATATCCTTCTAATCAATTTGTGTCGGATTAAATTCATTTAGATTTAACTGAATTTTGAAGCAATGAATATGTTTTGTGTTTTGTCAGCTGTTGTCATAATTAAAGAATAGCATTTGTTGATGTATCCTGCTAATATTCATAATTAGCACATTTTGTCGAACACAAGAGTAGCCTTGAACCTTGGATAAATTAACTATTAAATACATGTTATATACTTGTATTTAGCTTCAAGTAAAATGTCATTGCAATGAATTATGAGCTTATCTTCGGAGTAGTGTTTAATCTCTTCAGTTATCTTAAGTTTCTTTAAGTTATGATTATTATTATTCTTATGAAAATTGAAAAATACATAAAATTCCATTTAATCACTACTTTTAAAACGAATTTGACTTTTAGAGGAAAATCTGCATCTATTAAACAGCAGGAAATGATCTATTACATTTATCAAACATTCATGATAGATGAAAAATCAAACAAAGCCTACATTGAAGAGAGGAACAGACCATTTGATCGATAAATAAAATTACTGATAATATTATGAGAATATAAACAGAATTATCACTCAAACCAATAAACAGTCTATAAAAACACTTTTCAATGGTATTGAAGCTAACATTCATTTGTTTATTGTTTTTGGAATAATCAAGCTCAATGTTGCAATTAATTCCTGAACCGTTGACTTATTTTGTCAACAATTACACCAGGCTCATTCTATGTTTCGCTTCTTTATGTCTATTCGCTTTCGGTTTTGTTTATTATTGGAATTTTCGAAATGTGATCAAATCATTTGATAAAATACCCGGTCCCAAGTGCAGTGCCATTATGGGAAAGTTGCTGGGCAATATGGAACTCCTGTGGACTCTCAAAGAAATTGGAGATCCGATAAGTGAGTCACTGATAATGTTCCTTGTTAAATTAATAAGTGCTTTTTCAATTCAGCCAAAGCATTCGAAATAGTGTTAGGTTTGACAAAAACTTACCAGGACAGTAAGACTGGGCTATTCCGAGCCTGGTTAGGACCGTTTGAACATGTTATCGTTCTGTTCAGAGCTGATACCGTTGAGGTAATTAAACCGATTGATAATTATCTCAAAAGGTTTGGTAAACTTTAGCAAAATTATTCAAATTATGGCTCAGAAGGTATCCAAAGGCTATCGGATTTGGATTTAAATTCAATTAAAAACTCGTTAAACAAATAAGTTGTAAATAACTTGTAATTAACATAAATTGATTTTCACGAACAGCCAGTTCTCAACAGCAGTGTTCACATTGAAAAGGCTCGAGAATACAAATTCTTTGAACCGTGGCTCGGTCTGGGCCTATTGACTAGGTCAGTTCTCAGCTTATTCTCTCCTTTCGCACTCTTTTCTCTCTGAGTTATACATTTTCGCTTACGTTTCGTAATTGGATTCTAAACAAAGAGAGTTTGTTGAACAGCACAGGCAATCGCTGGCGATCCCATCGCAAACTCCTTACGCCGTCGTTTCACTTCAAAATCCTGGAGAACTTTGTTCCCGTTATCAATGGCCAACAAAGAACCATGATCAAAGTGATAGACAAAGAGATCATTGAAAACAATGGCATAATTAGTGACATCCGACCCATTATAACAAACTGCGCGTTGGATACTATTTGTGGTAATCCTTTACTAAACAAATGATTCTCTGTTTAACTGTTTTCAAAAGAGACTGCAATGGGAGTGACTGTCAACGCACAGACCGATCCGCACTCAGATTATGTAAACGCAGTCAGAAATGTTTTGCTTTTATTTCTCCATCGATTGATGCGTCCCTGGCTTTGGAACCCCAGAGTCTATAGTCTGAGTCACTCTGGCTTTGAATCCAAGAAACAGACTTCGGTTTTGCATAAATTCACAGATTCTGTAATTAATTGCAATTCTTTCGTTAGAATTAAAAATCTGAGCAAATATTCAAAAATAGGTAATCAAAGAGCGAAAGACAGAATTCCTGAAAAAATTGGAGGAAAACAAAGAGAGAAGTATTGAAAAGGCGTTGACTGACATCGGCTCAAAACGTCGGTTGGCTTTTCTCGACTCACTCCTCATCCATCACATCGCAAATCCTGAAGAGTTCACTGAACTGGACATAAGAGAAGAAGTGGACACTTTCATGTTTGAAGGACATGACACCACCTCTGCCGCCACTATGTTTGCTCTCTTTCTTATAGGACACGACCCAGAGGTCCAGGTATTCCCATATTTTTTCATTTGATTATAAGTTATTAAAAAAAGCATTTAATTACAGAACAAAATTCATGAGGAATTGGATGACATATTCGGAGAAGACATCAATCGGGACATCAGTTTAGAGGATCTGAGAAATATGCGGTATTTGGAGCAATGCGTGAAAGAAGCGCTTCGTTTGTATCCATCGGTTCCATACATCGCCAGAAAGAACAACGAAGCGTTTCGTGTCGGCCAATATGAGATACCGAAAGACACGACGTGTTTCCTTCTCTTCTTTATGCTTCACAGAGATCCCGAAGTGTTTCCAAACCCAGAGGTTTTCGATCCGAACCGTTTTTCCAGCGATGCAGGCGTTGGACGCCATCCCTACGCTTACGTGCCATTCAGCGCCGGTCCTCGCAATTGCATCGGACAGAAGTTCGCTATGTTGGAGGAAAAGGCTCTCTTGGCTTCAATTCTCAGACAATATCGGATCAAATCATTGGATCCAATAAGTGATGTAAAAGTAGACATCGCTGTCATTCTTAAGCCCTGTTCTGAAATCAGAATGAAATTTGAAAAAAGATTTGGTAATCAATAAATCGATAGCTTCAGGATCCGTAGCATTGAGTGTGGCATTGAGTGTGTGGTGGGGCCGACCACAAGACGAGTCCAATGCGTCTCACGAATAATTAATAAGCACATTTATCGATCCATATCTTTCGTGTCAATAGACACCTGCGCTCAGCCTTATTATTACTTTTGACTCTGTTTTTGTGATAACAAAAGTTGGGTTCAATCCCTGCAACTGAGAAAATTAACAAATGTCCCAAAAGTGCCTTCCCTTCCCTCCCTTCCCTTCATTATCTCCCTTTTCTCATCCTTTTAATGCTTACTCTAATTCACATAAAAAGCGCTTTTAAAGCAAATGAAACAATCAATTAATTAATTGAATTCTGTTTTCCTCACAAAAACATTAATAAAATATCAGAAAAAATGAAATTATTGACTCTTCTGTCGTTTGTATGTATGGTCTCGTTGTCGATGTCGTGCAAATGTCTTCTCAGTGATGTTAAGCACCACTTCTGTTCCTCTGACTTCGCACTTAAGGTTGAAGTGCTGACAGAGAGACAGACGACTGAAGACCAGAACGAAATCTGGTTCGGAACAAAAGTCACTCAGATATTCAAAGGCGACGACCGAATGAAGATTGCCATCATTTCGGGCAAAATCTATACCCGGGCTCAAAGTGCTTCGTGTGGCCGAGACTTGAAGAAAGGCGAGACATATGTCGTGACGGGTAATCTCCATAACGGCAAACTTCAGGTCATTTCGTGTGGATTTGGCAAAGAAGTCAATCAATTGACTGCTGAAGAGAAACACTTCTTCGATAAAGATTACAAAACAGTCATCTGTTAGAAACCCAACACTTCTGTTGAAAGTTTTTGGATTTTCATTTGGGTTTTGATAGAAAATGTATTCATTGAAAGCTAAATAAATTTTTATTATTATTATTATTATTTCGATAGTTTGCGTGAATTCATGATTTTGAAAATGTGTGGGAACTCTGCGACAGAAGTCTAATGTAAATAAAAGTTTTAAAAATCTATTTCTGACATCGGATATCATGGTCTGGACTCTCCTCTCAGCTATGTTTGGCTTATAATTTGGAGTAACACTCAAAACAGATATCAGTCGAACCCCTGTTTATCAACTGAACGGTTAGTTTACGAAAACAAATTTTTGTCCCAAAATTCTAGTAATTGTGAATAAAATTGTGTAATACTGTGGCTAACAGTGAAACACGAGTTACCAACAGTTATTTTGATTGATCTTTTCCTAGACGTCTTCATTCGCAGGGATTTCAAATATAAAATTTCACTTATAATTAATACACAACTTATATGAGACCACTATTTATGGAATTATTAAATTTCATCAATTATTGAATGCTATGAAGAGGACAGTCCTCTAAAAACAATAATTCCATATATTGTGGCCTCAAATAAGTTGAGAAAATTATATTTCAATTTAAAAAAGTTATTTTGTTTTTCAATTTGAAAGTTTAAAAAAGCCTTTTCTTCTCAATTGAGTTATTAGAAGTAAATTGGTTTCAATCAAATCTCAATTTCGCCCATTTTTTTGAAAAAATATAATTCATTTATAATATTTGTGTCAAAATTGAAGAGAAATAAAAATGAATTAAATTTATTATGAAAAATGTGTTTGACTTTGGTTTTGATTTTTGGTTTGATAAATGATTTTTCGGATCAATTAATAAATTAAATACAATTTAAAAGTTTATAATAAATGAGTTTAAGTTTGGAAAATAGTGGTCTCCTCTTCGAGGGTATCCTTTTTAGGGCAGATTCCTTTCCCATAACGACATTTAGTAACGAAATGTATTCTTAAGTTGTGGTTCACATCGTTTAAGTCATTATTGGAATACTTTGTGAACACGTTTTCGGCCATTCGCTGAATATCGCCCGGAGTTTGAGCCCTGAGTCCACGGCTTTGAGCGAATTCATCCAAATTATTGACGACATGGCTTTTGTTGGCAACAATTACTTCCAATTTCTCTTTCAGCAGACGATAATTGCATTCATTGTCATCGGAGGGCTTCAAATACATGACATAACCGTCAGAGAGATAAAGAGCCCAAAGCGTTACCACATCATAGCGACCCTCATATGTGATTTGTATGATGTCCCCAATTCTGAGCAGAACCGGATCACTTTCTATTGCTGTGGTTTCCTCACCAATGGAAGCCAGAGGACCGTCGGTCTGATCAGAAACAGTGCTATCACTGAGTCTGGAATCGATTTTGGTTAAGAGAAAATTGTAGAAAAAGTTTTGTTTGAATCTTCTCAGCGTTTCTATGGTTGAGTGGAAGTCATTAATTGTCATAATTTCTTCTCGAGTCAAACGCCAACTGTGAGAGCGGAACAGGAGTTGAGCACAAGAGGGTCTCTTTTTATACCTGGTCTTAAGCATGTCTATCAGAGGCTCTTCTAATAACTTGTATTTATTGCGGATCTTTTGGTTTTTCCTGGAAATTGATTTTTCCCATCTTTGAAAAGCAAAATAAAAGTATAGACACAACAGAAGCCAAACAAAAGGGAATACCTGTCGAACTCAATGCCAAACAACTGGTGGCCAATGAGTCCCACACTATAGACGTCTGATTTGCTGTCATAGATCTTGCTTTGGCCGACTTCTGGAGCCATGAAACTGATGGTTCCCTTGTCTCTGGTGTTGGACTGTCCGCTGAAGTTGTGAGGCTTTGCGTATCCGAAGTCACATAACTTTAGAAACTGTTTATTGGTTTCATTAAGTTTATAATTGACGAGAATATTCTCAGGCTTTATGTCTCTGTGAATGATGGGAGGCCTGAGTGTATGCAAAAAGTTGAGGCTCTCAATGATCTCTTGGAACAATTCGCACGAAATAAAGAAATCAATTAACGCCAACCCATAGCTGTCGACACTTGACTTAAAGAGTTCTGATTTGTCTTTTATGATGTCATTGAGATTATTGTCGCAGAACTCCATTTGAAGACACAAACAGTGGTTCTCAGTCCAGGCATTCCTGTACTGAACGACGAAACTGCTTCTGGCCTTATGTAAGGCCTTTAATTCCCTGATGCCGGACACCCAGAATTCGTCGTCGATTTCTTAAGAGGGATCAGAAAACAGATTTCAAAACTACCGAAAAGAAATATTTTGAGTGATTACTGTCAAACTTGATCTTCTTAATTGCGTGGATACTTTTGTCTGACTTTTGTTTGACCTGGTAGACAGAGCCATAGCTGCCGTTGCCAATGCACTTCTTAACCTTGAAGTCGGCGCTGAGTTTGCCCTCACTTTGAACCAACTTTATGTCAGAACTCATTATTAAATATATTCAAAACATTTCCATAAGAAACCGAATAATAAGAGCTTTAATTCTGACTATAAAGTGAGTATAAATCTACGTCTGTATGAATCTGTATGAATCTAGGACAGTTTCATAAAACATTATTATTGAAATAAACAAAACGCGAGAATTTTGTCCATTTTGTTGAATAGCTATTATTATTATCATTAATTGATAAAATTCCTAAACAATAGCTCTGAATAAAAGATAAGGCCTTTCCCTCGATAAGTCTTGATTGAAAACAACTCCCATTTGCTGTTAATTTGATTTACATTCTCAGCGCTCGACTCATAATTTGAATGAAAAAGCAATTAATTTGAAATAAAAACTTATTTATATTTTTTGCCATAAATAGTTTGAAAGTTCTGTTTGAAGACCTGATTACAAATGTAATTATATTAAATAACAGGATTATAATGAATGTGAAACTTTCAAAACCAGATTCGGTTATATCTGAACTGAATTTCGAGTTTTAATTGAAAAATCGAAATCAAACTCATTTTTGTTTATTTTTGGATTAAAATGAAAATTAAACGCATTTAAGAAAATTATATTCTCTTTGATTGATTTCAAGGCATTTATCTCTTGATATTGTAGATTGTTTTAATTGCTAATTACTTTTTCATTTATCCCGTGTAAGTTTATCTCTTCACTCAGTCTAAATGGCAGATAATAAGTGGCGATAAAACCTGTTCGCCGCTAATCCACAATAATCTTGCAAAATTAATATTTGTTATGCACTCATATAATAACAACATTAATGAAAATATTTTTATTACCAGAATATTCTCAGAATATTACCACAAATAAAAGTCTAATTAATCAGAGTTTGGATTTGAAATGAATTCCCTTTCGTTCGCAGTTTTCTCTTTGATTTTCAACTTATTTTCCGTTTATTCGGATCACTGTTTCACAAATGGCGGTCTTTGTCCGCAAAGAGAATATTTGAATTCCAAGAAAAACACTTCTTGTCTTTGTTCGGACGACAAGGACATCACTTGTGAGGACACCCGCGGACTGGACACCATTTTCGCCACACTTTCCAATCAATTGCACCACAGTTTGCGCTACTTTAAGCTTCTTGTGGTCAATGACTGCAATTCAAAAGAGCTGAAGACAAATCTCTTCGATGGCATCAAATTCGAGACAATAAAGATCTTTAACTGCGATAATGTGGAAGACTTTTCGCCGCATATCTTCAGCGGCACTTCAGACACACTGGAAGAGCTGGAATTGGATTTAATCAAAAACAGAGACGACAAACAATTCGGCAAATTCTGGTCAGACGTGTTCCACTCGATTGGACACCTCTCAGAGCTGAGACGTCTGAAGATAACCAAATTCAAGTCAATGACTATTCCCGACTTTGGGTTCAAAGCTTTGAGTTCATCGTCGCTCAGAATAACTGACATTCACTTCAACAATGGCAGAGGTATTCATTGCCTGCATTCCGATCAGATTTTCATAATTAAAACTGATTTCCCAAAAGATAACGACAATTACGTTGAGTCCATTGGAAGGGATGCCTTCAATGACCTAGTCAGGCTCACGACTCTCGAGTTCTCCAACACAGAGATCGGTTCTGTGAGAGACTACGCTTTCAGGAGCGTTGAGTCGAGTCCCGACCCCTTATCCCTTTACCTGACAGCGGAAAAGATTATGCGAACAGATTTCGCGAACAAAGCTCTGAAAGCCTCTAATCGAGTGATTAATCTGATTATTAACAGCAATGAGACTAACGTTACGTTTAATTTCAACCAAACGTATATAAAACCGTTTTTGGACGAGAATATAAACAATACGATCAGAATTAGAGCCCCAATCAATTGCAGCGAAGAGTTCCTTGGGCAAAACTCGTGGCTTCTCATCGACAACCGGTACAAAGAGCAGGTCTTAGGCCAGTGCAGCGATGGAATCGACTTAATTCTGAAGTACTATCACTACATAACTAGATTTCAATCGAGTTTATAGCCCCTACCCATCAATTAACCCAAATGGTAGAACACTCGATGCCATTTAAATTAGGAAAACAGTGAAATATCAATCACTTGAATGAACTCAAGTTTTCTCTCAAATAAAATTTGTTTATTTTGGGTCCAATTATTAGTTTGTTTGAGAACTGAGAGGACCGGCTTCGAAGTGGTTCATTGTTTGTAAATATTTGTAGAGGTTATGTCCGGGACAGGCTGTTCGCCTCACGTCTCTGTGTCCGTGGATTTTGTACTCTTTGCCAACGAACCCATTTCGGAGACCACAAGCGATCAGAGACTGGAAAGCGTCGATCAGTTCACTGGAAGGGCTCTCATCGTTATAGTTGCCAATCATTGCGATTCCCAGAGAGTTGTGATTCCAGCCCAGAGTGTGAAAGCCTTCTCTATTCCAACCCAAGCCCTCGTAGATCAGACCGTTTCCGCCTAACAAACAAATCCTTAAATTCCTTCAACTCTTTGGTTTGAATACCAATCATGAAATTCCAGGCGATGTCAGCCCATCCCTTATTCAGCTGATGATAGCTCTGCAGCGATCGTATTCTCACCCGACACGACTCATCCGTGTAGCAGGAGTTCCCGTCGTCGGTGTGGTGAACGAATATGCGGTCCGCAGGCGAAGGCTTTCCCACCAGTCCTTTGCCGGTCGGGTTTCTCGCTTTCCACTGACTTCTGGTTACGAATGTCGGACAGGGAGTGTCGACCTCTTCATCGACCTCTTGGTCAGAGTTATCTGAAAGAAACAATTGCACAGAATTGGGGAATGACCCGAAAAAAGTGCACTCATTTAGTGATAAAAAAGCGTGACTTCGAATAGAGGGCTAATACTAATGTAGTATTAAATAATAGTATAATAGTATTACTCGAGTCTGAAGAGCAGTCATAACTGCCATAACAGCAAACAGCGCTTCCAGAGCACAGGTTATTCACAGAGAAGCCTTTGCAGCAGAACTGGTCGGAAGTGCAAAAGCCAGTAGTCTTCTGATGAGTTGTGAACTCACACTGACTGTCAACACACCTGAGGAGTGACATAAGGGAGACAAAAATTCTGTTCAGTTTCATCTCTGAGTTATGGGTTTTGCGGAAGAGTTGGCGTTTTGTTTGCAAAAAACGAGTTCTCATTGAAATCTGTATTGTTTTTGAACTTTTGTTTTACTTTTGATAACTCGAATCCGTAATCGTTTTGACATTTCATTGGATTGTATTCACTGTTTGAGTTGCTGTCACTCATTAATGAGGGGTTTACTGCTTTTATGCTTTTTTATGCTTTTTATGGTTCTCTAAAACTTTCGTTTGATATACGGGTTTGACTGAGAAGAAGGCATTTCAGTTGAAAATGAGTCAAATATTTGCGAACATATTTTTCGCTTAAAAAGGCTTTGAATAAAGAGTTTTGACTTCAAAAGGCTTATAATTTGAGAGCTTTTTCCAGGAATGATGCGATCGGTTCCCACAGCTCTGACCTAATAAGAGGCAACCGGTCTTTAAAGACACTCAAACTAGTGATTAACATGCGTTCAATGTATTGATATCTCAATGAAATAGTATTTAATTAAGAGGATATTCAACCGAATCTGATAGAGGGGTTGCTCTCTCTCTCTCTCTCTCTCTCTCTCTCTCTCTCTCTCTCTCTCTCTCTCTCTCCCCTGGTTTGGCCGTATTTTTAATAATGTTTACGAAGTGCTCACATTCTCTGTTTTTATGATCAGTCAAATGGA
>JAQGBD010002052.1:0-11784 GCA_034698165.1 Punctoribates punctum | reverse complement strand
CTATTTTTTGTTTGGTGAGACGCCTACCTCCTGAAAAATTTCTTCCTTGAGGTCGGGTGCCTTGGACATCACTGACTCCAATGAGAGAATTAATTCTAATTTATGTAAAGCCTATCAAAAGGAATATTATTTAAACCATTTTTAATATTATTAAACCATATTTTTCTGTGAAAATAATCCTTTTTAAACACTATTTATTTGAGTAGTAATTTTCAGCTGAAATATTACACCTTGTTTTGCACCGAAATAAATTCTAACCCACGTAAATAAATTTTTAACGTTACAATATCACCTTGTTTAGCTATTAAACTCTTAAATTATAGAGTGTAACGACTTTGGGCTCAGTTTGTGTTAGAATTGATCCTGGTCCCCTAAAAATTAAGAAGTTTACCTTGGCCAACAAGTAATTAAACACTCTTGGCACAATATTAGCCAGGTAAAACAGTAAAAATGATTTTGATCCAGAAGAAAACTTTCTATTACACATAATTTAACTTGATTCATTTAATTATCAATAGAGATCAGTTGCTCACACATAAATTAATTATACCAAGACACTTTTCAGATCGAGAAACCTCTTTATCAATCAAATCTTCAATTATACTGATATTAAATTAATTAATCTTTTTATTTGATTGGCATTCACCTAGTTTAATTGACAGACACATCAAATGAAACTGGGTTAAATTAGAATAACATTCATTGAGAAGAGCAGTGAATGGATTATTTGATGAATGCGAGGATGTGCTCGATATAAAAATTGGTTTTGTAAAGGATGTGATTCAAAGTAGTTTTGAGTTTCTCTCTCTATTATAATCACATTTTCAAAAGATTTGTTGAATAATCAAAAGAAGAGACACTCCAGTAGTCTCTCTCTCTCTCTCTCTCTCTCTCTCTCTCTCTCTCTCTCTCTCTCTCTCTCTCTCTCTAACCGAAAAATACATTGAAGTCTCACTCAAACAAAGTCTGATTTTTCCGTTGGATTGGCTCTCATTCCAACACATATTGGCTCTAATCTGAATGGAGGGCCACTTCTGGCACTTATAGCACCCGAAAAGGCTTCGATGATTTAAAATTGCGAGACAGGAATGACTCACAATGAGCGCAGTGGCTGTGGCTATGGCTGTGCAAGAAAGAGAGCGCCGTACGGCCGAACCCTTATTATTGTAATCATAATAATAATCGCAAAACCGTATGCAATGTGAACGAGTGGGGTAACCAAGGAGTGCAGTGCAGGCCAGAGATCTTAATCTTGTTCAAAAATTCTTCAACTTTCTCCCAGATAGTAATCGAAAAAAGTAGCACGGGCAACGCAGCGCCTGTGAAAAAATGTTCACTTTCATATTTGACCAGCCTAAAAAATTCCGATGAATCATCTAGATCTAATCACTCCCTTGACTACCAACTTAGTCATCACTGTTGCACAGGAACGCCAGAACCGCACCAACACTTCATCTAATCCTTGTCTACACGGAGCTGCAGAGCCCTGTGCCTTATGACTCGGCACAGACACAGAGAGCACTCGGAGGCAACGCTTAACGACTGGTATGACTCAAACTCACCGCTACTTCGAAAGTCACTTCAGATATACGTTTCTTTCCCTCAGAAAATAGGTTGTGCCGAATGTGGCGTTAGGTTTGATTAGAATATTATATTCACTGCTCTCTTATTCATCTCTCAATATCCAGGGATCGCCGAAAACCGATGGCATTTCCATTATTACAACTGTATGTCTGTCCGATCGATAGATAACTGTCTGTTGACTCCAAACTCATTAAACAAAATCGCATTTAAGCCGTGAATTACTTCATCCGTTTGTTGCTATTAATCAGATTCCAGTGAAGTCTCGTTTATCTGTTGCTTAATATTTAAAGTATTACTCATTTAAAGCCATTCTTTTAATCCGAACCCTTTTGATTTGAAAATCAAATCCACCTAGATTAACATTAGGAAATGGACAAGATTATTAATGCATTAAAATTAGTGTTAATGAATAGGGCATTAATGCTATTGTTTTTATTGCTAGATTGTTATCATTTGCTAGTTTTAATTCGAGGAATTGCTAGATGTAAACAAATTCCCAAAACTTGATTAACAATAATCTCAATTGTGGTGAACTTATTTCAGCACAGAATGAAAGGAAAGCCACAAAATTCATAAGTGAAGTCCAAAACAAGTCTTTTATATATTAGACTAAAGTTGTATCAAATCACAGGTTTGTCACGTATTGCAGGAATACGTCTGAACTTCACTCTCATTCTGTGCTCGAAAATCATGAATTATTAAATGTATCGGAGAATATAATTCAATTTTTTCATTGGTCTTGCTCAGTTAACTGTGATTTGAGTGTTACATGAGCAATATACACATATATGTGCAAGGGAATGTCTAAAATAATGGCCTCCAAAGCGATGATTATTTATCAATATTTCACTCAAACTCAACGACAGTGACGTAACCAACAAAATAGTGATCCATAACCGATGGTCTAACCCCTGAACAGTCATAAGTCCGATCCCTTTCCAGTTGTAATTCAGCCACAAAGCAAACAAATTAAAAAGAATTTGCATCTTGTAATTAAACTTTCTCTCTCATAATCCACGTATTGTTATTCAAATGAGCAGTGTAAAAGTTGTTGGCCTCGAGCCAATGATCAGATAATTTAAGTTTAATAGAGTAGCTTGGTGTATTATCTAACCGTACAATGTAAGGCGTTTACCCTGTAGATTTTTTTTTATTCGATGAAACAGATGCTTACAAGTGGTGTTCCGGAGCACCAGAGCTGAGCACAGCCCTCACATTGTGATCAAATATTCACTACTGTATTATTGATAGCCATGAAAGCCGACTATTGCTAACACTATTGATTGTCTAATACTGTGTCCCAACGCCTTTCCCCGTTCCTCTCCCCGGTTCAGGCTGTTCGTAGGGATAGATTCTCTGTTTGATTAGTCCATTGAGGTTTCCAGAGCCGGAAATATCGTTATATTGCACTCCTCTATAAACAATTCACAATTTTTTCTGTCAGAGTGATCAGGATCAAAATAAAAACCAGAATAAAAGAATCGGATCTAAATTGAAATAAACTCCATATAAATAACTGTTTCAATGACAGCGAGAGGGAAAGGGAGGAGAGAGAGAGAGAGAGAGAGAGAAAGCGATGGGAGGGGAGGGCAGAGTAGGAGAGGACTTATTTTTTAGGAAAAACAGCAGAAAATTAATTAAAATTCAAATTATCCGAAAATTGTCTGAAAAATAGCTGCTATTGTCTGTGAGCACTGTCTTAGAGGCTATGGCCAGCAGCACAGGCAACAGCAGAGGGCCCACACACAGAGCTGAAGAGCACATCTTTCTTAAACTTGAAGAAGACATGCGCTGAGCCGGTCTAAAGTGGAACAACTCTGGACCGAGCGATCGTATCGCTGAACTGGCTGTCGACGCCCTATTTCAGTTCAGTAAATGTTTTGCTCTCAAACAAGTGAAGTTCATTCTGTGCGCGCTATTCTGTGCCGTTAAAAAGATATTTTCACTCTAACCAGTAGAGGAAGAAAAAGTGTATTTTCCTCTCCTGTGTGTGTGTTTTCGGTGCCATGTGTGCTGCCCTGTGCTGAACGGTGTGTCGGTGCCAACGGAATAAATTGCTTTAATTCTGATCTGCTTTAAGGGATATAAATATAAACTAGGCAAAATTGTCACTCAGAAACTACAATCTTTAGGAGGCTTGTGTCTGCGCCCCTACCCAGAGGCCTGTGCGTCACTGGTCGACTACATCTCGCCGTTCGGCGCCCGACCCCTCAAGTATTCCGTAATGCAATTGTGCGGTTTGGTAGCCATATGTCTACTCCTGTTCGGCTCGAGGACAGGCCGCTCGGTGGCCCTGTCCAGCGATAAAGAGAACCGACTCTGGTCAGACTGTCCTGAACAGTGCGCCTGTTTGGGCACAATTGTCGACTGTTCTAACAGACAGCTGAGGGATGTGCCCAAAGAGCTGCCGGACTTCGCAACAGAAGTGTATGTCTTTCGCCAACAGTTTTTCAATTGTTTTTCGTTTCGTTTTTCAATCGCTTGAAAAGAAATTTATTGAAATTTACTGAAATTAACTGAAATTTACTGTAATTTACTGAAAGTTACGTTAATTTTCTCTGTAGTCGATTGAATGATAACCACATCACACGACTCAGAAATATTGGAATTTTCAAGAACTCACCCAATATTATCAAACTGTAAGTGATATGATATTATTTACCTAGAACATATTACCTATTCGTTGTGAACAAATTTTAAAGGAAAAATTAGTCGAAGCTTTTATTTAAACTAGAACAAATCTATTCCCATTTTGTAAAGTAGTCCTCGATTATTAGATAGGATAAACATTTATCTATCTAGATTAATTTATTTCCAAAATATTCATGTAAAATACATTAATCTAATCGAGTTAACCACAATCTATAGACTATTATACACTCATATATATATATTGAGGACTCGTAAGAGGGGTACAGCCTATTCAAAAGTGACCTAAAAGAGAACCTCCTCAAAGAGTAGGCGATTAGTACCTAGTTTATCTTATATTTAGTTTGTTAATGGGACTAGCATGATCAAAATAAACTTTGATTAGACGACAAAAAACTGAATTTCAACAGAGTTTAATCAGGGTAATTAATCATTTAACATCACGAATTCCGAGGTTCCCTTATTCATTACCTTGCTCATCACTTAATTATGTCCTAAAAAACTGCAATAAACTAAAACTGTGCTGGCTATTTGTCAACAGTGACCTTCGCAACAATGAGCTAACGGAGATTGAAGACGGGTCATTCATCGGCGCCCATTCCCTCAGCGAACTCCTATTGTCTGACAATAAACTCAGACAAATCAGACCCGAAGTGTTCGCCGGACTAAAAAACCTGAAAAATCTGTGAGTAAATTATGGTGTGCTCTCTGTCCCAGTGATGGCCAAAGGGGAGTATAGTCTAAAAAGCCTCCCAAAAATTTTTGTCGCCCCCCCTTGAATTTGGTCCCAAAAAATGGGCTTTTTTGCTCTCTCCCAACGCCCTATCGAAATGAAAATTGAAACCACCCTCCTGTCCCCCCTCTGGGAATAATTTCTTCTCCCCTACCCTGGTCATCACTGTCTCTTAGCATTTTCTTAAGTTTTATGTCTCTTTAATGGGTATAAAAATAGTTTTTTTGCTCATAATTTATACCTTGGATGCAAAGCTTTTGAACTGCGCTTTGTTTTTATTTTTCTAATTGGATGCTCATGGATAATTTGTTCAATATGAAAAAGTGTTTATCTGCCAAAATTTTCACCCAAACGGGTTTTAATTTAATGGTGTGATTGACGCCTACTTATCTTTGATCTTGAACGTTTTTTTTTAATCAAGAACATTTACTAATGCGAAAGGAACTAAAAATAAGCGCCGAATGAATTGAATGAATGAATGAATATAAAAATGATTTCTTTATTTTTCATTATAATGTCTTTTCAGACAATTGTTAAAGAAGTTTGTGGTGTGCAGAGCACTGGGCAGTGGTTTACATGATTTCCAGTGTTTTTCAGGTTAATAGAGTACTGCTTTTGACCAAGATTGATGGGAAAGCCAGCGATGATGAGTTGCCTAAACCATGTTAATTGATAAAAAACAAATTGAAAAGACCTGTTCATTGTTAGCTCTCTAATTAATAATTCATCCAGATTCAATTAGATAGGGCACACACAGGCATAGGAGAGTGTGCATTGTGCCCGGTGCCCATCCCTGTAACTCATGCAACATTCTAATCATTTCCCACATAAATAATGCCAAGAATAGAGATCTTCAATAAAAGAGGAGAAAAAAAGAAGAGAAAAATAAAGTTATAATTCATTTTTCAAAAGAAATTGAATAAACAGAAGACAAGAGAAGAGAAAAAAAAATTATATTCCTCAACAAAAGAGTAGAGTTCAGGGAATAGCCACAGGAATTGACTCTATTCTGTTCAAAATAAACCTCGGATTTAAAGATTTCTGATTTTCTGCCCCTTCTGTTGAATGTAATGAATTTTGATTCAATGAACTGTCAATTTAGTAGCCTTTGAAAAATGGTAGACCCCTTTGCCTCACACACCTGGCTATTACACGGTCTCAAGAATAATAGGTTCGGGTGAAAAAGTCTTTCGCCTATCTCTCTGTTGAGGAATAAGACAAATACTATAAATAAACAAATTTGTCACACTTTGAGCCGAATGACAGTACAAACTCTAAAAACGTGTTGAATGCATAGAACAGTTGGATTTAAATCAGCTAGGACACATTTTTCTTCGTCTCCCTACTTCCAGTGATATATCTTTTTTTCTTGTGCTGTTCGGTTCGCAAAGAGAAGAGTCGTTTTTCCCGAACAACAAAGTGTCGGATCAAATAAATACTCTGAGATATCCTCTAATAATAACACCAAAAGTGTTCAGCTGTAGGGCTGACAACACAGACATCAAAACTGATAACTAAGTATATGAATGTCTGGACCTAAGGATTAGTTAGTTTTAGCTCAATGTCATCATTTAAGGAATGGCCAGGGTCCTCGAACCCGGCCGCGTTCGTGTGTGGATAACCAGATTCCTCTATTCTTTGTGTGTTATGCGGTTTAATGCAAATGATATAAAAAGATATGTTTTGCAGAACAGAAATAACTGAAGAGAATTAAATAGGAAACTGAATATTGAAAAAGAGATAATCATAAGTAACAGACATAGCATTCAAGTGATGCTAATGTTTTCGGGGCGTAACCGAGGAAAAGGAGACTCTCTCTCTCTCTATCTCTCTCTCTCTCTCTCTCTCTCTCTCTCTCTCTCTCTCTCGCCTCAAAAGTCCTCTAAAAGTATATGTCTTTTGTTATTATAATAAACTTCTTCTTAGTATTTGAAAAGAGAGTCAAACCATATATTGAAAAGAAAAATATCTTCCAAATAAAGAAAACTCAGCTCTCAATGAATGCATGACTGAAAACGATATAATAATAATAATAATAATCGCTTTTAATGAAATACATGAAATATACACACATTTAATGTTTGAGTAAAAAGTTTTTTGGTTTTTAAAATTCACTCAAACATTAGGTCCACTCAATCAGTACGTAATAAACTGTCTGTTTGTGAGTGGTTTGAGTTTTTCTTTCTCTCTGTTGTCTGTAATGTATTCCTTGTTTTGACAGTTATACCAGTTTAAGTGCAGCACTTTTTTGAATGAGCCAGGCAATATATAAAATCAGTACAATTCTTAATAGGCTATCGAACATTCCTCAAATGGAGTGTTCATTCTGTGCAGTTTGTTAACAAATGTATATTAACGCTATTATTATAATGTATTTAAATTGCTTTCGGCTCTCCTTCTAATGCACTTCATAGGGATGACCAAAATTGTCGACATTAGGGGGTAGTCGGCCAATAAAAACCAAGATCAAACAAAATCTGTCGCTAAAAACAAAATCAAAGCAAATAAAAATTAGCATGTTGAACTTTCCGGTGAATCAACCATATTATTACCAGAGTAAATAGTGTCTAAATGTATTCGCCCTTGCTCATCTCAACAAAAAATTTCTCTAATGAACAAAAAATATATAGTATTTTATTATAGACAACACAACGTATATATAAAATATTTTCTTTATTTTGTATTTAAGGTACTCTTATTCTGTGCTATTCTGTGCCGTAATATTATTATTATATTTTTCTATTCCCTTAAAAATATTTCTCAACAATTCTTACTATACTTATTTATCTATGACTCTACTTATTATATAATTTATATCTGGATTATAGCCTAAGACCTGGAATACGAAAAGTAGCGAAACATTTGTCAAAAAAGCAAATACTCTGTAGTTTTTGAATATATAGAAACAAAAGTCTGTTTTTATTTTTACATTTCTCTCAGAACTGATACCCCCTTTCCTTCTGTCCCTCTTTTCCTCTCAATAAAACATTGTTAATCATTATAATTAAGTATTTTAGCTAGTTAAATGTTCCATTTTGTTCTTATTATGTTTATTTTGCGATACTTTTCTTCATTCGGGGCTTAAATGTATTGCTTATCGATTGGAGTTTTATTCGCAGCGAATAATAACTGGATTTTAGTCAATGTTTTAAATACAGTGTTTCAATGTTTTGCCAGATTTTCTTCAAATTCCTCTCTTTTTTAATCTTCTTTAGAGATTTTCGATGTAGTTTTTCACGTGTTTGCTAGGTCACTCAAAAGAGATTTTCAGATTAGCCACAAATGAGTCAATTACCATCTGTTCCATAAATAGAAATCACCTGGAATACACTTAAAATACATGAGCTTGCTCAAAAAATACTAATTTACATGTGATTAATTAGCGATGTGCAAGGTGAAAATTTCAAAATCAAGCCCCCCCTTAAAACCCGATTCCCCTCTTTTAAGACCTAGCACATCCCTATTATTAATTTTTGTTATTTGATAAATTTTTAAATCTTTGGGAAAATTGAATCTTGCAACTTTCAAAAGGGATTGTTTAAAATTAAATTCGATTAAATATAATTGTGTATGCTCAAATTGAATTTACGAGATTGAATTTAGTGAGTATTTTGAAGTCTAATCAAATAAAGTTAAAGAAGGAGCTCGAGCTAAATGTCTGTTCCCTTTGATCAACGTTTAAGTCTTTTTGATTGAATGCGAAAAAAAAACTAAAAAAAAAAATATCTTTGATTTGAAATCTAATAAAATGATTGCTTCGAGTGATTAGTTTCTGAACTAATTTCGTTGAAAATAATTCATTTATTTTTTTAGTTCATTTAAGTCATGAAATTCATGTTTTTGATTCTTGGTCTCGAATTTTAGGCATTTTTCTACCTTTTTATTGATTGGATTGCATTTCGTTTTTTGAAGATTAACTGATTTTTATTGCAGGAAAAAAAATAGATTTATAGCTCAAGTAATGGTCAGTCATTTACAGGAGTCAGTGCTTACGACTACTCCTTCTCTATATTCTGTGCGGTTCCCTCTCTATGACTGTTCTCTCTATGAGTTGAATGAAATGAAAACATTTTTACTGATTTTCGACCAAAACTTATGAAACATTTTATCGGAATTTATATTTATTTCGATTTCTTTTTTTCGCTCGACATTTGATTAATGGATGGCCAGTGAGGGGAAGGGTGGCCTCGTTTACGAGCTATCAGTTTCAGCATTCCTTTGATTTATTTCCCACAAGAAAAATATGAAATCAAAAAAACCAAATTCTGCGCATCACTGCAATTGTGAATTGAATTTCGCTTTCACCAATCACCAAGCTCATTACTCTTGGCTAATATAGACTTTACAGTGATTTTAATTTTATTACTTTATTTTTCTTGGTATTCATTGCTTTGAGGAGAGAAATAGAGTCTAGCAATCGATTTAAACAGTAATTTATATGTATTTTTCACTTACGGCTAACAGTTATTACCTTTTTTTGAATTATTTATGAATTTTTCCAATCGATTGGGTTAAGTAATCGATGATAAATGTGTTTGCATTTACATTGTGTACAATATTTTTGAGCAAGCACATTTGGCAAACATAAATATTTGTGGTCAATAATAAATACAGAGATCTCTTCCTCTTTAAATAAATTTAACGAAAAAATACTATAATTTTAAACTAAACCCAGAATTTGTTTAGTTTTCGGAAATCATTCGCATTCAAGCGAAACCGTTGATTCCAGTATTTGTTCAAGCTCGTTATTTTTAATGAGCTTGTTAGCAGCATCTTGTTAAGCACTGTTGTCTTTTTTTTGTGACCCTATCCGATATTTTTAGAGACAATATCTTTTTGGGCAAAACGTCTTTGTCTTCTCCAACAGATGTTCTGTCAGTCATTCAAATAAAAAACTATTTTATTGTTTTTTTACAGTCTTTTTAATGTTTGAAAAAAGGCTCAAAAAAGGTTCGCTTAAATGGTGACCAAGATTCTAAAATTTAAAACACCTTGTCTTAACACTAGGCTCATTTTTATTTGATTTTTAGCTAGATTATCGCAATATAGACTTTATGTCTTCGATTTTCTTCGGTAAAAGTTGTTTCAGAATCAAAGTTTTTAATGAATACCACTCCCACCAGAGGTGTACACCTTGGTCATCCCACTTTTTGAAGATTTCAATATAAAAGAATTTTTTTTCAAGAGATACTATCATGTTTTTTGATTGATTTGCACATATTTTCTTGAAGATTATAATCTTAGTATTTCTTTAATAAAAAACTTATATATGAAGTGAATGTCCCAAAACTTACGGGGATTTTCTTGGTTTTAATTTCTGCTCGATTAGAGTTTATTGACTTTGACACATATTTTTTTGTGCTCGAATCAAATATGAATCAAATGTTTTTCTTTGATTAGCTTGATGATTTGTTGTTGAAGAATGAGGCTTTTAATTTGGAGCATAGGTAGCACTGATTACACCCAGTTTATGATTGACTGAATATTAATTATAGAGAGAGGGAAAGGGAGGAGAGAGAGAGAGAGAGAGAGAGAGAGAGAGAGAGAGAGAGTATGAAAAATGTTTGCATTAATTAAGAAATTTTACAGTTTTTATACATATTTATTGTCTTAAGCAGAGAGTGAATGACCGAAAACGGCTACTCCTTATCCAACTATTTGATGACTATCTGAATAATACATGAGTTGAATTAAATTTAAGTCCCTGTGTGAGCAAGGTAGATATGCACATAATTTTGTTTAAGAATTTTAACTCATTCGATCAAATTGAGCAGGCAAATGTTGAAAGGTCTAATTGACCTGATTAAAATTGTCATCTTCTTTATATTTCTTTATTGGAAATTTGACTAGATACAATTGACAAATGAGAAATTTCGGAGCAAGCATGGAGAAATTCAATCATGAAAATTGAATCACCTTGGTCATCTTGAGTTTTAAGATACCTTATCAAATATGCCGAATAGTTTTGACTTATCATAAATATTTAACTAAATTTGGTTAATCTCCGCGTCATCAAGCAACTGTAGAATTAGCAATTTCAATTACTAATGTATATAACTGTACGCCAGCCCTGGAACAGGGCCTAGATCAATTATTCAAAGCTGGAAAAAATGGATTTTTAGTGTTGCAAACAGTTTCAGTGAGAATACAATTTCTATGGATTTATTGCCGAATAAAATCGTATTTTATTTCATTTGAATATTTCTCTCAATGTTTTCCATCAGATTAGAAATGAGTGAATATTTTTCGTGAAAATACTGTATTTCTGTTACCAATAAATAAAAGTTTTATTTTGTTGTAAGAAAAAGATTTTTAGTCAATTTGTTTGAGTGAAGGCACAGACAGGAACTGGTGGCCAATCGTATCGTTTTTCTCTCTCTCAATACGACTGATATTTCCAAACAAAATATCCATTACTTTGTCTACAAATGCATTACATAAGAGATTTATATTTTGAGTAAAATTTTTAGCACAAAATCAAATAAGGAAAGGCATTGAATCCCTTTCTTAGAACAGATCTATTGGGGAACAGACTGGAAGTACTGCTCCAAAGAAAAAGCAAAAAAGTGATTGACTTTTGATTTCGACAATTGTTCGGCAAAATGTCATCCGAGTTGTCGTCTATTTTAAAACTACTCTGAATAAGATATCACTGAAAAGTATTGAATGAATTTCTCGTTTCAATTGAAATACTTTTCTCTAAACTTTGCTTTTTGTGACATAAAAACGGTTTGAAAACAACTCTCTCTCTCTCTCTCTCTCTCTCTCTCTCTCTCTCTCTCATTCATTGCGGAAAATAAAAGAAATCCATCCAATTG
>JAQGBD010002051.1:0-11784 GCA_034698165.1 Punctoribates punctum | reverse complement strand
CGCCCAGGTTTATATGTGGGGGCTCTATAATCAGTGACAATTTTATTTTATCGGCGGCGCACTGTTTTGTGCGGACAGACGGCCAGAAAATCAAAGCCAATCGATTCTTGGTGAAAGTGGGGGCCCACCGACTCTCAGACAAAAACATAAAATTCTTGGAAATTTCGGAAATAATTCCAAACAAAAAGTATAATTCAATTCAACACTACAACGATATTGCGTTGGTTAGAGTCAGGAATAAAATTGAATTCTTGCCGACTGTCGGTCCCATATGTCTGCCCAAAGCTGGCTATTTTGCCAAGGAAACCTTTCTTGGCAAAGTTACCAAGATAGTGGGCTGGGGCGCCATCCGTTTCGGCGGATCAATCAGTGATAGCTTACAGGAAGCGGACGTCAATATCATAGACAATAAGGATTGCAATAAAAACTACACTAAAATCCCGGGCCATGAGTCAGCCTTTCCTAACGGCATAAATGAACAGCTCATATGTGCCGGTCTTCGCACAGGTGGCAAAGACTCGTGTCAGGGGGACAGTGGCGGTCCCCTCGCCTACAATATGGAGGACCGTTGGTATCAGTTAGGAATCGTCTCATTTGGCTTCAAGTGCGCTGAGCCCGGTTTCCCAGGTTTGTATTGATCAATATTTATCATGCTAATATTTTGTGAGCTCTTGGTTATCTCAATGTTTATTCTTTTCAGGGATTTACTCAAAAGTCAAATATTTTATTGATTGGATTGAATCAGAAATCAAATCAAAACATTAATAATTTTGAGGAAAAGTAAGGACTGCTCAGAATCTTCCGTTTTATTAATTCTATGATTGTGTTTAAAACCAGGGTAACCACTGCCAAAATTAGCTTGGTCAAAACTCACATATTTTAATATAAAATGAAAACGCATTTTTCCAAAAAAATTTATTCAATTTTTCTTTTGTCACTAAAACACAGTTTAATCGCTTTTTATATAATATTTTAATATTTATATATAATATACTAATAATTAATAATAATTATAACTTCTTTTCATCAGAAATAAGTTTTTAATAATAATCCATAAAATTCATAGAATTGTATATAAATTTCTACACAAATATCATTCAAAAAGTAAAACTCAAATCAGATTTTCTGTAATTTTATTTCATTAATAATAATAACAATAAATAATTAAAATTATTATTATTTTCTCTAATCTTTCAAAACAATTGATTCGTTTTTAATCCTGGATTTAATCGAAAAAGTTCTTCACTTAGTTTTCTTTAGTCACCGATAAGTCTTATCATTAGTTTTCAGTTTTAAATAAACTTTTTATATGTTTTTTGTATTTTTTAAAATTCATTTTTCATTCAAAAAATCAAAATTTACATCAAAACAGTTGTTTGAGAAACAAAACTATAATTTCCATAAAAATTAAGAACAATTTTCTTCATAATTATTATCAAATTATTAATCAATTCATTTGTTAATTAATTTTCATTTGTTTTTAATCAAAAATCACAACAAATTTCATTTCATTTTCAAAGTCGAAGAAAATAATAATTCGTTTTTTATCTCATTTTTTGCTAAACTTTATATACAATTAAAATAAAATTCTTCCAAAAAACTGTTGGGACACAGAATAAGACTAAAAATTAGAGTAAGAAAACTCATCTTTCAATTAATTAAAAACCTTAACACAAAATCAGGATTTGAAAGAAAAAAGAATTTCATTTAAAAACTAATTTTAACTAAAAATTTACAAAAATTCCTCAAAAAAACTGCAGAAAAAATACATTTTTTATTCAATGAATGGCTTTAAAAAAAATTCTCAAAAATCTTAACTAAAATTTGAAAACAAATATAATTCAAATGTTTTTTCGGCCTTTCATTCAAATAATAATATAATATATAAATAATTATAATATAATTATATTAATAATAATTAATAAAATAAGGTATGGATTACGTCCGGGCGATGTTGTTAAGGGTCTGGCGATAGGTTTTAGGCGGCAGTTGAGGACAGGGACCGGTCACGGGGGGCAGGAAAACAGAGGTGCTGTTGGGCGGGGGCGGCGGTGGCGACATAGGCCCATGGTTGTGGTTCGACTGGGAGAACCGGCGCGGCAACTGGGGCTGACCTATTGGCAGGTCTAGCGCTGAGTTACGCCGCGGGAGTGTTATCTCAGAGTTGAGTCTCTGTATAATGTGATGGCCGGCGCCGCTCAACGGTCCGCCACCGCCTCCCGAATGACTGGAATTGCGTGGGAGTGTCGAAAATGTTTGGCAACGGGGCGGCAACGGAGGCGGCGACTGGTCTTCGTAGCTGTTGGCCATCGGGATGAATGTCGGCGCGAATCTACTCCTCGGCGACGACAGGTCTGAGGACATGGATGTCGAGTTCCGCGGACGCATTGTTCGCGGCGGCAGAGGGGGTGGTGTCGATGGGTTGGGCGGCAGACCGGACGTCATTGAAGTCCAGGCCGACGGCGTCGGTGGCGTGGAATGAATCGGTGTCGTTGGTGAGGGACCGCCATATGTGGAGCCGCCACCGATAAAGACCGGCGCGAAAACGGAATGATCGCTACCACCGCCATAACTATTGGCAGAATAGGGAGGCGTCTGAGGCGTCGACGGACTGTGTGTTTGGCTGTCGTCTACAGACTCTTCGACCGCTGAATTGGACAGAGAGTTAAGTAATGAGTCCAACGACTGCAGAGCCGGCAAATGGTGGCCACGACTTCCACGGGGTTTAATGCCCGGAGACTTCAGGTTCAACTCTGGCCATCGACGGGGCTGTCAGTCAAACAGAGAGCACAGAATTAATTAAAATAAAAATTTCGTAAACGAAACAAATATTCGAATAGAGTTTAGGAAAAGGGTTACGAATCCAATGGTAATGGAAATTGACTCACATATTGTTGTTTGTTGAGTTGTTTACAGCCCCGGGGCTCGATGTCAAGGGATTTGGAGTACAAGTAATCGTTAAGCTCTTTCTCGTCGAGATCTCCCAAAGGGTTGAGTGACTCTAAGAAGTACTGTTCGGAGACAACAAACAATCAGATAAACACTAACTGCTGAACAGTGAAAGGGAGGGCAGAGAACATACCCTAATCTCAGGCACGACTGTCAGACAGTAGGGCTGGTTTTGGTACTGTTGTATTTCACCGGTAATTTCGGCCACTTTTCTCCGTTTACTGAAATTGATCAGCAATTGACTGGTGTTGGCGTTGGGTGTGTTCGGGACAGTCGAGCTCGCGATTGAACTGATACTCCCGGTTGTGCTGTCGCTACCGCTACCCGACGACAGGGTCGGACTCGAGTGGACTGTCGCTGTTGACGCACAGCTCATATTGGATGAGCTGAGCGACAGTAGAGAAGTGTTTGTCGTCTGTGCGCTACTCATAGTCGACGACAGCGATGTGAGCGTCGACTGCGAGTCGTAGTGGTTGAGCGACTGGGGAGGGCTCACCAAACAGTCTGGGTTTCCCTCTTCAATGTGAAGTATGTTTGTCAGATACATCCCGAAGAAGGGAACACAGGGAGGGTTTATCGAACGGAGCTTTTCGTGATATCTGTCCACACAATCAATAAACAAATGATTAGAACTGAAATTTTTAACATAAATTTGAATTTAATTCAAAGAGAATTGCAAAAAATAGCTCAGAATAATGGCATCCCTTTTAAGAATGAATCAGAGATTATTCAAAAGGAAAGGCATAAAAGTATTGCTAATATATAATAAGTTATTCATAAAAAGAGAGTAATTGAATTCAATTTTAAAACTTATTATTCAGTTTCCGGCCAACAGTTAAGGAGAATAACTATTGGAAAGGGATGGAAATCCTCCGTAAAAACCAAAGTACAGCTCAGACTAAGTTATTGTGTGTATCCTCTTATGAAAAATGAACTCAATTATTGAGAACTACTATTGGATTAAACAAATTATATTCAAAACTAATTTCAATGCTTTTAAGAAAAACTGAATAAATTGTATGAAAAGTAATATAATTATTGAAAATGAGAGGAAATACCGCTTAAAGTGATCGACAGAGAGTTCCTGTGCGTCGTCGAGGGCCCGCTTGAGCTTTGAGTTCCGTTCGATGCAACTCATGGTGTGCTCCAACCTGTGAACACAGGCGCTGTTTATAGCGCTAATCACTTCGAGCACACCATTGAAATTATTGAGGTCTTGAAGAACAATCATTATTTCAATGATTCGGGACATTATGGCCACCCGTTCCTCAAAGTTCTCCGATTCGACGATACATTTTTCCAACCAAAATGTGAACTAAAAATTCACCAAAAAATACAAATCGAGTCAATGAGGGGTCAGAATAGGAAGGGGTGGCACAGGACTCACGTTGGAGGTGTGGTGAATCATTTTGAGCAAATTGGGTGACGTCTTCTGTTTGTCTTTCTTAGTCCAGACGCCGAACTGGCCTTCAGTGCCCACCAATTCAGAGGGCTTTACCGCCCGATAGAGCTCGAACTCTAAGAGTGTCAGCTGTCGGGCCAACTCTATTGGGTGGAGCTGTCGACAGAGGAAAGCCGTCAATAATTTAAGTCAAATATTTCCAAATGAATACAAACCGTAAGTAAATCAAACTTTTCGGGGTCTTTGGTCAGCCACCACTCGATGTGCGGCGGGTTCTTCTCGAAGCTGTGTGTGATCTGTGGCTCTCCAAAGGACAGCTCCGACTTGCGTTCCAACACTTTCTTGATATTCTCGCACCACTTCCTCATATTCTTCTTGGCCCTGACCTTCTCATCCAAGAACTTCTTGAGTGTGTCCAACAGATTGCAGTCCCGCTCGAAGTCATAGTAATGGTTATCAATCCAATGGCGCAGAACATTGAGTACACGAAACTGGACCGGCTGTGAGTACTCCTTCCTAAACCTCTTAAGGATTTCCCGATAGTTATTACGAATCTCCGTATTCTCGTAGATCTGTTGACCGCCGGCGCCGACCAAACCGTACGACTGGCCGTCCATTGAGTTGTTATAACAACAGAGAGAACTGTTGTTATACTGAATGTCGTTATTATTATTAATAATATTATTATTATTATTGAAGAAATAGTTGTTATTAATGCTGTTATTACTGTTCAGACTCGTTATGGAGCTCTGGTTACTCGAACACAGACTCGACGTGAACTCGGGCTCCGGGATCTCAAACCGCTCGATGAGAAGGTCGAGCAGTGTCTGTGGTGTACAGAATGAACGATATGTGGTGAGGAAAGTGCGCACAAACATCGGGTCGGCGTACATGTGATACGTGAGCCGTTCCACCAGTTTTAGTAGAGTTGCACCTGAATAGAGGTAAACGTCATTTAACATCATTCTGTTGACAACTCGACACCACCCGGGGGTGGGGGTCGGCTCGGGGGTCAGTATCAGAAGTATAAACACGAAATATTAAGTTAAAAGAATAGCTCTTAATAGTGACTGAATTCTGATCATAGAATTATCTTCTAAATTAATCTAGGTTCAAATTCAGCATTAAGCAATGAATCTAGATCAATTAAACAATTGACGAATAATTCGATAGTCATATTTCAGGGCTAAACCTATCAATACTTTTCTGGTCATCTCTGAAAAATCGTTTTTAATATTTGAGATAAACGGAGAAAATTTCCTTTAATTTCAAACAAAAAATAATTGAATTGAATATTAATTTTCAAAATGAAAACTAATCCCAAATAATAGAAAATTACAGAAAATGTCCTCAAATTTCATATTAATTCTAATTATGTAATTGAAGGCAGGGTTTGGTCTAAAGTGGAGTTCATTTGATTGACAGAAACTATGAATTTGGACATACCTTTGATGAGCGGAACGTTTGTATTGGATTTGTTTTCTTCGAATATAATGTTAGAGTCGGAGTCCTCGACAGCAAACCGGTAGATGTCGGCCGACGGCAGTCGGAGCGGGTGTTTCTTCGCCTCATCGGTCAGCATAGAGTCAAGAGTTCGCTCCAGCATTGACCGGGTGTTCAACAGAATCAGATTAGACATCCAAAGGGCCTTCTCTTCTGGTGATTTTGCGAACAGAATAATTCGGGGCTGATTTCTATTGACAAGAATCAGTCAGTTCTCGAGTTTATTCTTATTTCAAGGACTGGTAGCTCTTGAAAAGGTTGACTTACCTCGGTACAATTTCAAACGCATATTTGGGCACATGGTGCTGACCAGTGCCGGTACCGTTACTGCTATTATTATTGTTATTGAAGCCATTGGTGGCACTGATGTCACTCTCACTATAGTCTTCTCTATCGATAATCTCAATATTTCTGATTAAGTATTTCTCTTTGAGTCTCCACTCGCACTGAGCGCCACCACCACCGCCGGTGACCGCCACAGTCATCGACGACCGCTTGTTATTTGGCTTACATAACACCATCAGTCCGTCGAAGAGGAAAACGTGGCGTTCGGTGATACGGCCCGAGCGGGTAGACGTTCCCGAGAGCTTTCCCAGCGGACCGTCCATAACGAACTCGTTACAGAACTGTCCGATGTCTTTACCCTCCCAGCCGTCTATAGACCGCTGCAGTTCAGACATTTTGGTCAGCGCTGCGGCTCTATTGGTGCGGCCGTACAGTCGGAGGTAACCTTCGCCTAAACAAAGACCAGGATATTATTTAAGGAAAATTCCAGATAAATAGCGAAATAAAGTACTGATTTATAATAGATTAGACACTAATTAAAACTCAATCGATAATTAACGAGTCAATTAACAAGCACAAATTATATTTGAAGCTTATCGTAACGCAATGCTTAAATCTAGGTTTAAAATGAATAAATACCCTGAATAATTCATCGGATAAATAAACTTAAAAACCCTAATCAATAATTAATGGAATTCTGATCGAAATACATTAAACATTGATTTATAGGCCAATTATTCTGTGCTCTTCAATGAGATGAGGCATCAGCAACAGGTAACCCATCGCAACGGGAGAGCACAGGTACTAAAATCGATAAAATAATTTGATTGGTGAATAAAATTGCCTCAAAAACTGAATAAAGAAAAAGATAATAATCGTCTCAAATGACAAACTGAAGACTTAAGGGATTAAAAAACGAATTTCTATTATTGGAAAACATCTAATATTTAGCGACTTCTTCCTCAAAACAATTGACAAGGTAAACATATGTCAGAAAATATGAGCATTCAGTTACATAGAAAGATCAAATTTAACAAGATAATTACAGAAACAGCTGAAGTCAGGGCAGGCCGAAGGTGTCAGACATTTACTCTTAACATAAGCACAGTAACAGTTTAAATTCAATTTGAACTTGGCCTTTAGCTTGATGAACCTCTTAGGAGGTTTGGAACCCATTACTCTGGTATCAAACGACAAGAACACAGTTATAACTGAATAAATGTCAGCCGAAAATAGAGCACAGGTTTAGATCGATTACTATTGGATTTCTTGATAAGAAAATCAGTGATTTCTCAAAGAGAGCGCAGAATAAGAGAATATCAGTGCGAAGAGGAACTCATCATTTTTTGGAGCCTCAGAACCGACTGCACATGATTTATGACTACCTCTGCATCAGATTATGTCTTTCACTAGTCAAGGATTCACTAGTTCACCATGCTCAATCGATTCACAAGTATTTTAAATGGCAGATAAATCTCTTTAGAAATTTAAAGATAATAATTACCAAGACTAATTTTTGAAAACGGTAAAACCTATTATTCAATATAATCTTGGTAATTTTATCATAATTCACAAGTATCCTAGATTATAAAGGCTTAGAGAGGGCGAGCATGTGCATTTTGGATAGAAATTATTAAGTTAGTCAAGAAATATGGCACTCTATGGATGAGGAAGCATCAATTGATCATGCTCAAAACAAGGATAGCAACAGTTGCAGGTTCATTAAATTCAGTTTGGAATTGAACTCAAACTCTGAATTCTAATTAAAACTAATCGAAAAACTGATAAATTTGAGCAAATATTGAATTACTCGGAAAAAGATGAATACGTTTTGAGAATCAGTACAACAAATAGAGGAAAATAATTCAAATAGAAGGATAAATACCTGGTCTGGCATTCCTTTTACAGACCCTCTCGAGGCCGTTCTTGAGGGGCGCGAGGAGGCCCTCCGCCTGTTCGAACGACTCCTTGTCCTCGTCAGATGTGGTCAAGTCTTTGAACAGTTCGATGTATTTGAAATACGAGAGGCAGTGGTATACCGGCCCTATCAGCAGTTTCGGGAGGACGTACTTCAGGGCCAGAATCATGCCGTGACCCGTCGTAGACACTGTCGACGCCATCAACGGGTCGGACAGACACTGGTGTAGACGCTCTCGACATGAGTTCGACATTATATCTGTTATTAAATACATTTGAAATCAATAAAAATACGAAAATATATTATTTATGAATTGTTTTATAAATCATTAAAATCTATTTCACATTAATAATAGACTTTAATGAACTACAAAACAATTTATGTGAAAAATAATGTTAAATAAAGTAATAAAAATTTGAAAACATTGCGAAAACTAATTTAACTATAGATTAAAAAAAAACTTTGTTTTGAATACATGACTGAAAACATGAAAAATAAACACTTTTTGATGAAAATGGTAAATAAACAATGAATTGAATTACCTTGTGCATATTTTTCATAGACATCGAACTCTGCACACTCCGCCAACTCTTCGAAACAGGAGCCGATAGCTGTGGGACAGCTGTCTTCGGCCACTTCGAGCGCGTCCTCAATAGAGCCCAAAAAGTTTACTGAGAAGTCGTAAATGTCGTCGATATTGAAGAATATTTTTTCCAACTCTTTTTGCGGCAAATTCTTAACAAACGGATCCCTAAATACTTTGATTATGAGATTTAAGTCACGTATGAATTGTTTTTCTTCGTGTATCAGATCTTTGACCACTTCGTCGTATGTGACAGACGTCCGCCTCTTCTGTTCGCAGAGGTCTTCGCTAACATTGCTATTGAGGGACACGTCTTCGTCCGGATAAAACATATCCATAAGCACTTTGTCCGCACACATAGCAACCTATGGCACAGAATAAGAGAGACAAACATTTAATTATTTATTTACATTTCATTTCATTTGAAATTTCGCATTAAATTAAAACTAAGTTTTCCTGAAACGAATTGATTCCTGCAAAACCTAAAATAGACTGAATGTTATGATTAATGTCTTTTGTTGTGATTGTCTTCAGAACACCATAAGACATAAGACAGTTATTTGGCGGACAGTTTACTACCCGTTAGTGAACCCATAAAAATAGACATTAAATGAAAACAATTGAAAAAATGGATAAATACTGGGATTTCGTTGCCATTCTTTTTGGGATTCTTTTGCCGTTTGAAAGGACAGTCCCTTCGAGAACAACATCTCTTCGAATGAAACTTAAACTTCAAATTCAAAAATAGTTTCAGTAAATTGTCTGACATATCAACCGATCAAATATTTGATTGAAATCTTATTCATAGTTTGAAAGACTGATTACGTCTGAAAGGGATCTCTTTATCGCGAAGATTACAAAAATATATTAATTAATGTTTTGAATTAATTTTTATTTTAGATTAATTTGAATTTCAATTGAGTTTTGTGTTGAAATCCTTGGTATTGACTTTTTCTTTGCTTTTCAGAAACTCAATTAGCAATTAATTGGTCCCTTTATGAGACGATTAACGCATAATTACAATGTATTTGGACATTCAATGTGGCCATAAATGTGAGCCGAAAAGCAAGATCAATCATTAATGAGTTATTGCTAATAACTTAGCATGTTTCTAAAAAATTTAACCTTGTTAAACGAGGAAAATGATTGAAATCGAAAATTTAGGCAGAATCCAGATAAACAGTTAATGCAAATGTATTTGTGTCTAGGTAAGTTTCGTCTAGCCTTATCGCAGCATTTCATATTAATAAATAGCCTTGCACTTTTAACATATAATTAGTGGAATCAAAATTAAATCATTTGCAGGTATCAACTTAATTAGTATTATCTAGGTGCTATCTCTTGCACTTAGGAAATACCACAACTATTTCCGCGACCTCTGAGCCCAGAATAAAGTGATTTTTGGAATTTCCCACAAAATATCTCAACGAAGAGACAAGAATTTGATTTGAGCTCAAAGTTTGCATAAATTGATATCTAATTTGAATTCTGATTACATTAGAATTGATTGGAAATTATTTTTCGTAAATAAAAGTTTGCGTCAAATAATAGTCAATAGCGGACTGACATCAAAGGCTTGACGCCAATTAGGAAGAGCTCTATCTCTCACACAAATAGACGTCAAGTGAACCCAATTGCGATCTCTATATGATATACAATCAGAAGAGATGTAAATATTTTCAACGAAAAACTTTTATAAAATAGCGAATCAAAAACAAAACTAAGAAAAAAACGGACGAAAAAAGACTAATATATGTCTATAATAAGACTCGAATCCATAATTAAATATATTAATTGCAGGGATGGGCGGAGGAAAGGACTTATGGACAGCGATAGACATAAATATTGGGTTTAGGACTGACACAAGTCTTTAAGAAATTATTTTTGTCGAGAAATTAACGAAAATACAAATAAATTGGGTTTTGAGACAAAAAGATGTCTTAAATTGTGGGCTCAAAGCGAAGAACCGGTTCCTCAGCCCATCTCTTGTCTGCACTCTCTGTGGGGGTTATGACTATCCCTTCCAAACAGACTTTTCATCGAAAATAAGCCGAAAAACAATCTTTTCTTTCAATTTAAATGCAAAACAAAAATAAACGAAAAACAAGTGAAAGACCACAAAAAAGACATCAATTTATGGATCAATTAAAGAGACGAAGAGATAAACAAAAACGAGAAATACCTTAATGTCCTGACAGTAGATCTCTTCATGTCTTATATTCTTGACGTAATGTCCGGCCAACTGAAAGATATCTGCGGCGATGTACTCGAGTATTGCCACCAAATACTGGGTTATCTGTATATCGATCTTATGGCAGAACACTTCCTTCTGAAGCAACTGATGGATGCGTTCGACAGGCATTCGGATCGGCAGCTGATCCGGATTCAGGCTCTTCTGCTTCTTATGTGTCTTCAGCAGAGCCAGAGTTTCGTTGGCCTTCGCGACGGCCCACTTGTCCAAAGGATACGGGAACAGTCGGTGGACCCGGTCCTCGACATCTCCGACATTGTTTATGGGACTGTGGATCAGATTAGACAAGAGTCTCAGTATTAGACACTCGACGTATTGGAGTGCGTCTGAGTTGGCCCTCAGCCCGGAGTGCACTCTCTTCTGGATCTGTTCGAGTGATGACAAGAGTATAGTCTTCCACTTCTTGTAGTTATCCTCTGATTCAAAGTCGTAGAAGTCGTAGGAATCTCTTGTGCTAATCGATGACACGGATGAGGAATACATACTCTTTAGACGATAATTATCTCAGTTTTCAGACACGAGTGGTATCTATTGCACAAAGTGGTGCTACCATGGTACATTAGCTGGGCGATCACCACTCTTAATCCTGGTGAATTTGATTTTTAATTGTCTCAACAAAACCTCTATTATTTGGGATCTTTGATAATAACAACAGTAATGGCGGACCACTAAAGAGCCAAGAGTTTCATCCAAACAATAAATTATGTCTTCACTCGACTGCAATCCATTGCATTAGTTTTGGTGAAAAACCTCAAAATTCAGGGATTTTGATGCGTGAGAGCGGCCGACAAAACCCCGACTTCTCTGACAAACCGATTGAAGTTTAGGGAAATGTTTGACATTTTTATCATTCCGTTGTGTTTGAGAAACACCTCTAAAACTCGTGTAAACAA
>JAQGBD010002050.1:0-11784 GCA_034698165.1 Punctoribates punctum | reverse complement strand
TAAATAAGTTGACACTTAAGGCAATACTCAGCTTACTTAAAGATACCAATAATTTCTTATTGAAAATAATGAAATAATTATCAAATTTCAAAAATAACTGCGAAAACATGCATCAAAAATAATGATCTAGGTCATAAATTAGAATATCAAGTTCTGTTGAAAAGTGTAATCTTATAGCACAGAATATCTATCAAATTGTTTAAAATGTAAATAAATTTATATTTTCCGCAAAATTTGAGTAAATAAGGAATAAATGTTAGAAATGGTGAATAAATGTGAATTAATTTGGATTTTCATTGGAAATGATGACATAATTAGGTAATAAACACCCGAATCAACTCAAATAATATATTCTTTGGAGTTATGGGAAACTCAAACTCAGAGTAAACGTCACGTGATTTCAATGCACTTCACTCTTGTGTTTACGTAAACACTGTTTTGTTTATAACCTGAGGACAAGATTTTGTCGCTTTTATGGACACAACTGCTGGAGAAGAATGGGTCCCATTGTCCTTATTTCAGGTGTTATATGTGAAAGGTATGTTTTGAACAAAATTCTATTTAATAACAATGAGAATCAGATAAAATGAACGACGATTTTGAAACAACGTTAAGAATTATTATTCTTCTTCAGGCGATCTTTTGGGACGTCTTTTAGCTCTAATATCAATGACTCCGTTCGCTATTGTGGTGGCATTTGTGACACTAATACTCTTTGTCCGCGACATTCATGTGGTAAAGACCTTTGACCTCTGATTACCACTTACTCTAAGATTTACTTATTTACCGATTAATTGATTTATTGGTCACTATTCGTAGATATTCTTCTTTTTGGGCCAATTGCTAAACGAAGGCCTTTGTCTTGTCCTCAAACGGGTATTCCGTGAAGAGAGGCCAACACAGATAGTCGGGGCTAAACATCACTCCAACCGGTCGTATGGGATGCCATCACAACACTCACAATTCATGGCATTCTTCGCCTTCTATTGTCTCTTATTCTTCATCTTCAGACTCCGACGCAAATCAATGTATTTCAAAAGTTTTTTGACTCTTCTAATCACAGTCTTGTCCTCTACTGTCATATATTCGAGGTTTGCCTCCAATTAACGTTTTGATCAATTGATTGATCTTTTGATTTGATTATCGATTGGTTTTCAGAATCTATTTGTTATATCACTATTGGTCTCAATGTTTGGTCGGAATTGGGGTCGGGTTTGGGTTCGCATCGATTTGGTTCTCAATAATTAACTGCATTTTAGAGCCGACGGTCTTTTCATTCCTCTTAAGACTGTGAGTCCAGTACTCTCTCTAATTGTCTTTAAGTCTAATTCAATTGTCTGTCTATTAATCAATAGAAAAATGAGTCGTTTTATGGGTCTCTCCAATGTCTACATCGAACCGAAGAAGAATAACAACAAAGAAGTACTCAAAAAGAGAAAGTGATTTAAACTGATTTCTCTTCAAATCTAATCATAATTTCGACGAAATATATATTTTCTCAAATTTTTTATGAATTTTAATAAAAGTTTTTTAAATTATTTGAATTTCTTTTAAATTAAAAGAAATTAACCGAAAATTAGGTTCAAATTAATTAATGAGTTGTTGGAAGTCTTGAGACGAGTCTATTGACATCACTAGAAGTGAGAGGAAAGACGAGTGAAGGGAAGGGTAGGTAAGGGAAGGCGTTTCCCTTCACATAAACATAGATTTGTTTTGTTTGTGATTTGTATTGATTTGCATTTACTCTGCATTTAGTGGTTAACCAAAAACCGATTGCATTTAAATTGGGGTCAGTTTTCACTTCTTATTCACAATTATATAAAATCCGTTCAAATAAAAGACAAAATTATCAATGATTTTGACCAAAACAACGGTTAATCTCTGAAAATCACATAATTTGACCTTTAAATTGATCTTTGACCTTAGTCTTCGGCCGATTAATTGGAACCGACTTTGATATCATTTGAGACCAAACGGTAAAATGCCGGCCGCCAAAGATGGACACATCGTTAAAATTGCGGTTGAAATGGATCCGAATCATCCCAATTATGTAATTATCAACAAATTAATTGATTGATTGCTAAACCATTGATTGTCTGAAAAGGTGGCCAAACAGATGAACGCACAGCTCATTGAGTTCGACCAAAACCGGACACTTCTGTTGATTATCTCCGATCTGTGCAACCCGTGGGGTATCACTGATTGTGAACAGTATTCCCTTCAGTTCAACGACTCGACCAACGCTTACATCACCGAAAAGAACAGAAATGAGATCAAAAACGGTTCGGTATTACGACTGACACACTCGCCGTCCCGCAAAGCACAGGACATACTCGAGAAGCTTCAGTTCGGGTCATCGGAGTCCAGATTCACGACATTTGAACGACTGGTGAAACTGTCGACGGACTACACGTTCGCACTCGAGTTCATCAACAAACAGGGCCTTCAGTTCATCGTCGACTCCATCGAAAAGGAAGAGATATCGACCGCCGACGGGTTGGGGTTCGCACTCGAGAGCTTCGTTGAGCTCATGAATCACGGGATCATATCCTGGTATTCAATCGGTTTACTTAAAACTCGGTTCTTAGCAAATGTTTTTCACTCAGGGATAATATGGAGCCCAAGTTTATCGGGAAGATCGCCCACCAGGTCAATTCGGCCAACCTGTCCACCGGCGACCACAAGGTTCTGATCCATTCGTTGGCCATTTTGGAGTCAATTGTGATTTCGAGCACAAAATTCAATGTATTGGTTGAGGCGGAGGTCACTCTTCCGAACCTCATATATCTGGTTAACCAGAACTCCTATAACCAGGAAATACAGCAAAACTCGATCGCATTGATTAACGCCCTGTTCTCTAAGTCAGACCTCTCCAAACGGAAAGCAATGGCAATGACTCTGAGCTCAAAGCGCATCCGTAATGTCATTCTGACCGCAGTATTGAATCCGCGGCTAAACTCGGGAGAGAGCAGTGGTTCCACTTTCAATGTGGGCTCAGAAATGACGCATCAGTTATACGTTTTGCAGACATTGCTCTTCAATTTACACGAAGAGAGAATGAATACAACCCTTAACTCCAACAACGAATCCGAAGTCAAGGAACGGATTCAAGAGTTACGCAAAACTGCTTTCGATTCCGATTCGATAAATAGCTCCAAGAGTTTGGTCACCACTTCATTGACGTCATCCCTCAAAGGGGACGGATATCAGGACGACTACAAGAGGCTGGGCTTCACAAACTCTAAAGACCCGGCTCAGGACTTTGGAGAGGTTCCCGGTATGTTAGCACTCGATCTCTTGGTATATATGGCCCGCAATTATACCGATGTTTACGTGAAGTTTGTTTTGGAGAACTGTTCCCGAAGTGATCGCGAACACGAATGTCCTTTAGTCCGGTCCTCGATTCAGTTGACTCGCCTTTTATGTGAAATTTTGAAACTAAACGAACCGCCCAGTGATGAGGGAAAGCACTTCTATCCGATGTTCTTCACACACGACCACCCATTGGAAGAGTTTTATTGCATTTCAGTGACTCTTCTCAACAAAACCTGGAAAGAGATGAGAGCGACGGTCGAGGACTTCGTCAAAGTATTCTCCGTTTTGAGACAACAGTTGACTCGAGCGCTGTCTGATCCGGAATCGACCGCAACTTTCGACAAATTAAAGCTAAAATTGGCTAAACTTTCATATTCTGTGATCACCTCTTTCTGGCAGAAAGAGAGGAACAGTCGCGAGGAGTGGGAGAATAAGGCCTACGCTATACTAGAGCTCAGAGATATGGTTAAGCCTGAGATCGTAGAACTGATTAAACAGCAGAGACTCTTGTATTTGATGGAAGGAACCCGTTTTGACAAATACACGAACAAAGGTTTGCCACCGAATCTCACTTTCCATATATTCAATAGCTTTTGATCCACTGTTTAGGGGCGCGAACTAAAGACAAGTTCTGGTACTGTCGACTCTCCACTAACCAGAAGTTCCTGTGTTGGGGTGACTGCGATGAGAACAGAGTCCTATCTGTTGATGAGTTGCCCAACAAATTCGCAATCATTGATATCAAGCAATTGGTTATTGGGAAAGACTGCCCGCATATGAAGGACCACAGGAAGAAGACTACCTATTCCTCTGCGTTTTCCCTCATTCCTGATGCAGAACAGGAACAGCCCCTGAATTTTGTGGCACCGAATGAAAAGACATTCGACTATTGGATTGACGGCATTAACGCACTTATGGGTCAGGAGATGATCAGCAAAGAGGCCACCAATGACTTGGAAACTCTGTTGTCAATGGATATCAAAATCAGATTACTGGACACCGAAGGCGTTTCGATACCGGAATCGTCGCCAGAAATCCCGGCCCCGCCTCCCAATTATGACTTCATTACAAAATATTGATTTTTGCTTTGATTTCCAATTATTTTAGTCATATATTTATGTTTTGAACAATATTTATATAAAAAGAGGCATTCCTTCAATCAATTGATTTTATATTTAATTCAATAAATTTATGTATTTTTCAAATATTTTCTGAAAAACTGATTTATTGGTTGAAATAATTAATGATATTATCAACGAATTTGATCCTTCATTGAGTGACAGCAATAATCGATTCGATTCAACGAAACATAAATACAATGAATGAATTCAATGAACTTAAAGCCAATATATTTAAAGTATAACTGATATAATTCTTGGTCATTGGTTCCAATTCAAATCAATGTGTGAATGGAATCTAAAGCTGTCAATCAATTTGAAGAAATTTGGTTCAGTTGTCACTGAACTCCAGTATTTTCAAGAACACCAGTTATGACAAGTATTGGTTTCCGAATCGGAACTTCCGATCATTAAAATGTCTTTAATCTGATTAATATCTTCTTAAAACTGATTCACACAATGATTAAGAATCGAAATATTTTTAAAATCAAAAGAAATGTATTTTATTTTGTATAAAATCTCAAAATCAATTGAATTTATAGTAAATGCTTTTAAATGTCAATTAAATGTATAATTCATTACAAATAGGATTCAAATTTTGAAAATGTCTTGAATCGGGAGTATTACTGAGGAAGAGGTATTACTATTTGAGAGGAACTCTGGAGACCAGAAACGACAATCCAGGCACAGATCACAACTGGTATCTGCAGAAGAAAGGACACAAACATGGCCACATCCTCAGTAGTTCTGTCCGCATCGTAACCATAGATGAGCCCGAACTTGTGCGACACATTGTGCATAACATAGAAGTAAGCGCCGAGACTGACCAACATTGCGTAGACAAGCATGGGCATGTACTCCTTTTTAATAGCTCCGTACAGTCCTACAATGGCCACACCTATACCGACCAGAGCGCCAGTGAAAATGGCCAGGGCGTATCGGGTGGTGTACTCCACTTTTTTCTCGGGATTGATAGCGATATACATTGAACTGAAAATAAAGATAACGCCCCCGGCTATGTTGACTCCGCATATTATCATTGTAAACATTCGGCTACAGACGAAACCCCCGCTCTCCTGATTAGCCATTGCTCTCAGTCTCACAAATAATTTCAAGTCTTGTAATCAAAAGATATTTTAGATTCGAATAAATTAAATCGTTTAACAATCGATTCAATGCTTGAATTCTATGACTAAATGCTGTGAATTCGGGAAAACAATGGTTTAAACCGAAAGTAAGTCTCAATCGAAAGTTAGATTCAATTGATTATAATTGAATCGCGCGATAAAAAAATCGCTTTTGATTTCAATTTTATTCTTTCAATAACTTTAAGATTTTCTCATTATTTAGTAAAATGTTATTTGAGATCAAATTTGTCGGACATTCTGTTCTTCAAATATTCATACATTTTATCGGTGATTAAGTGATAAGTTTGAAAAGAATTTGATTTAATCTGAATATATCTGAAGTTTTAAGATATTCCGAAGGGATGCCAACAAACAACTTGAGGTCGGCGTTGAGTCACACAAAGGCTGGTAACTATTCCTGGGATACCGACCATAGCTGTGGTTTAGTCAAAGTAATTGATTCGCGTATCCGGGATGGGGTTCCGGCACAATTGGCTGAATTTCCGTGGACGGCCGCTATTTTTGTGACACCGCCAAACTACTACCCGCCAGTCCCTGTCTTTTCCTGCGGTGCGGCCATAATCAGCGACTATTGGCTCATAACAGCTAAACATTGTTTCCAAAAGTAATATCAATTAAAATAAATTTTTATTAATTTATTGACTGGAAAAGAATCGTTTGATTAGCTTAAATAATAACGAATACCTGGATGTTTATGTTGGCTCAAACTTCAAATACGAGACATATTCAAGGAAATCCTACGAAATAGTGACCACCTTTTTTCACGTTGAAGTAGACATCGCTTTAGTTCGGGTAAAAACCAAAATCATTCGGGCCTTCAAAGGGGATAACTATCGCATAAACCGTATTTGTATTCCGGAGTATAATATATTGAACGACAGGACAGAAGAGGCAGTTATGGCTGGTTTCGGACAAACAGATCTTTTGGGTCAGAAGGAGAGCTATATCCTGAGGAAAGCCAATTATTCCATACTTTCAGTCCAAGACTGCAGAAGTCGTTTTGGGTTTCCTGACACAGCGGTCTGTGCGGTGGCCGACAAATATATCAGTTGTTTTGTGAGCAAATCAATTGAAAAATTATTATGAAATTCAGTGATTTGTCCTCTGAAAGGGTGACTCCGGTTCAGCGTTAGTACAGTTTGTCGACAATAGAGCCGTCATTATAGGTGTGGTTTCATTCCATGGACCAAATTCAACGATTTGTGATAAAGGTTTTGTTCATTTCGCGAGAGTATCCCCTTTTACCGGTTGGATAAAAAGCATAATCGAAGACGATATACCCGCGGACAGGACCAATAGACCAATAGTATTACCCGACGTTCCCACTCTTCCCCAGAGCATAATACCAGATACAAGAGTACCCAACTCAACCACTAAAACAATTGAAACCAGTTCTGAATCGACGACAATCCCCGCCAAACCGGCAAAGGCTCAGACGTCAAACCCATTGGAGACTACAACGAGTGGACACCCGTTGTCTCATAATATCAGTTTCATAACTATTTCACTGCTTTTTGTGTCCATTGTTTTAATCTAATTTCAACCTTAAATTCAATACAATATAAACATTAAATTTGAAGCTTTTCTATGAATTTGAAAAAAGGCTTCAATTATCACTGATTTGTTGTCTCTTTAGGGAACACCAGTTATCACATCCATTAGATTCCAATCACAGGAATTTCTTTTCAATGATTTATATCGATATCAATGTTTAGGATTCAGAAAATATTTGAAAACCAATAGAAATACATTTTATTTCGCATAAAATCTAAAAAACAGTTAATTTAATGCATAGAAAGTTAAATAAATGCATTGTTTTTATTCAATTATATAACAAATTATTTAACATTTTATAAAATGATAGATGACTTCGAAGTTGTATTGAATGGCGAGTCTTATTAAGAGTCACTATAAAGAGCAGATACGATAACCCAGGAACAAATCACAGTCGGTACAGTTATGAGAAAACACAACACAATAAATATTGGATTTATAAAACCAAGTCCTCCATGGTACAAGTAGCTTAGACTCGAAGGAACCAGTAACGAGACGATTATTGCGTAGATAACCATGGTTATGTTGTGCTTCCCACTAATTGCGTACAGTCCCAGAAAGCCAACACTGATTGACAGCATTCCTGATACGAAGACTGCCGTCAGATTCACGTTTTCAGTTATATAAATGTTTTGGGTTTGATCGGTCACAATGGTAGCCCACCAGATTAATAACGCCGAACCAACCAATAATTGGAATACGTTAATAAAACACACAACTAGCAAGCTAAGAGCGAAACAACAACTCTCCTGGCTAACCATTGCTCGTTCTTCCAAATAATTTCAAGTCTTCTAATCAAAAGATTTTATGGTTTCGATTGAAAACGTTTAACAATTGATCCAATGCTTGAAATCTATGACTGAATGCTGTGATTTCGGGAAAACAATTGATTTAAAGAAAGTAAGACTCAATTCAATTCAATTTAATTTAATCGCGAGATTAAAATCTGTTTTTACTCGAGTACTTAACTCAATATCTGAGTCAATTGAATCCATTTCTAAATGGACGACAATCCCAGCCAAAGAACAGATGTCAAACCCCTTGGAGAGTACAACGAGTGGACACCCGTTGTCTTATGATATCAGTTTCATAACTATTTCACTGCTTTTTGTGTCCATTATTTTAATCTAATTTCAACATTAAATTTGAAAAAAGTAATGAATAATATTTAATCGGAAAACTATATTCAATATTCTTAGAGTTTTTCTATGAATTAGAAAAATTAGGCGTAAATTATCACTGATTTGCGGTCTCTTCGGGTACACCAGTTATCACATCCATTAGATTCCACAGAAATGACTTTTCAAAGATTTTTATCATTTTAATAACTAATGCAAACAATGTTTAGGATTCAGAAAATATTTGAAAACCAATAGAAATACATTTTATTTGGCATAAAATCTGAAAAACAGTTAATTTAATGCACAGAAAGTTAAATAAATAAATGGATTGTTTTTATCCAATTATAAGACAAATTATTTATTATTTTATAAAATGATAGATGACTTCGAAGTTGTATTGAATGGCGAGTCTTATTAAGAGTAACTTTAAAGACCAGAGAAGACAATCCAGGAACAGATCACAGTCGGTATAGTTATGAGAAAACACAACACAATTAATATTGGATTTACAAAACCAAGTCCTCCATGGTACAAGTAGCTTAGACTCGAAGAAACCAGTAACGAAACGATTATTGCGTAGATAAACATGGTTATGCAGTCCTGCTCAATCATTGCATACAGTCCCAGAAAGCCAACACTGATTAACAGCATTCCTGACACGAAGAGAACCGTGAGATTCACGTCTTCACTTATATACTTGTTTCCGGGATGAGTGGTCACAATGAGAGCAGCGATAGCCCACCAGATTAATAGGAACAGACCAACAAAAAATTTCAATCCGTTAATCAAAAACACAATTAGGAAACTAACGAAGAAACATTCACTTCCTTGGCTAACCATTGCTCGCTGTCTCCCAAATAATTTCAAATCTTCTAATCAAAAGATATTATGATTTCGATTGAAAACGTTTAACAATCGATTCAATGCCTGAAATCTATGACTAAAACTCAATTCAATTCAATTTGATTTAATCGCGCGATTAAAATCTGTTTTTACTCGAGTACTCAACTCAACCTCTGAATCAATTCCCAAATGGACGACAATCTCAGCCGAAGAGGTAGTGTTAGACCACTTTGGGAACGATTGGACAGCCATTGAGTTATATGAGTTTAATAATCAAATCACTGCTTTTGTGTCCATAGTTTTCATACAATTTTAATAGTCTTATAGTCATTAAAATATAAACAATTAAATTGAAAAACAAAATGAATGATATTTTATAAGAAAATCAATTTAATGGTGACTCAGAACTGGAATCCGAACCAAACTCTTCGAACAAAGAGATACCAAATCGTACGCCACAAGAGATTATCTCCTCTTTCAATACAATATCAATATTACGGTTCCGACACATATTGACTGCGATCTCAGTTATTGAGGTCTTTATATTGAACTCAATTTTCCGCAAACGAGTGCAGCCATTGATGAGAGACATTAGCCCTGAATCGGAAAAACTCGAATCAAAGCAATCGTTGGAAGACTTGAATGAAAGCGATTCCAATCGTTTAAGTTTTGCCATCGATTCCAGCACTCGATCTGACATTTGATACCTGACTTCGATGTCTAAGCACTTCAAATAAGGAAACACTAAATCAAATCCGATGAAGAAGTGGTCAGCGATTAGATTGCAGTCGAGAGTCAAATGAGACAATTGTTCGCATTTCTTAATCACATTTAAGTCGATTTCAGTCAATAGTGGACCGAATTTAGTGTTTATTCTGAGCTCTAAGCGCTTCACTGTCTTCTGTGTCACCAATTTCTGTAACATATCGTTGATATTCCTCTCAAAGCCCTCCAAATCGAGTCCCAAATGAATGAGATTTGGATTACTCTTCAGAAACAACTCAAACAAATGGCTCTCATTGTCGACGACCACCGCTTGGATTATGGCTTTCCTCAGATCCTTAACCAAAACTCTTTGGTTTTCAATCAAATAAATTAAACTATAGTTTGAAAGCGACGACAGATTCGGACAATGGATCAGAGATAACATAATATCTTCGCCGCCATTGAACTCAAGGCTTTCAATCTGTTGACCAAACTTTTGGCCGAAGCGAGTGATCTGTTCCGGAGAACAGTCTTCAGAGTCACAGCGGAAACACTTTAATTGTGAACAATATTTGTTGATTACATAGAAAACCTCTTTGTTGTTAGTGATGTCATTGTCTTCGAAGTAGATTTCGTTGATATTCGGCAAAAGTTTCAATACTTTTGACAACTTTTTGGTATCGACTTCGTGTCCATACAATGGATGTGTTAAGAGATCCGAATAATTGTTTCGGTCGTATTGACAGTTCATTATCTTCTGATGGCTGACAACAAGCACTTTCTGTCGCTGACAAACCACTCGAAGACATCTTCGGAACTGATGACAAACACCACTGAATTTCAATTTGTCTCTAATCGGCAGAAAATTGAGGATAACTTCAGTCAAGTCATCACAGAATTGATAACTGAATGAGTCTTTCATGTCTTCAGACAATTCCGAACAATTGGTATATCTTTTGATGTCTTCATTTGTGGCAAACTTTTTAAACATTACTTAAAATAATTGTCTTTTGATTAAAACATTGTTTTGAAACCAAAACAAACACAAATCAGATGTTATTTTGGTTAAGAAATGGTCCCAAAGATGGAGACATTTGTCTAAACTTTGTTCACATTTTGAATAAGACTTCTCTCAAATTGAACTCTAATTTGGTTATCAATTTATAATTAAAATTTTTGACCAAGATTATTTCAACTTACCATTGTTATATTGTGGCAAAAATAAGACATTATTTCATTTAATTGGATTAAATTTCTCAAAATTTTCCTATATTTCGTGTAATCAGTTTTATTCGATGACTAATAAATATCCATGCTAATTTTAAACGTGACTCTAATATCGCAATAAAACCCGATTATTTCCGATTAAAAAACAACCAAGATTAGTGATGTGTAATTGAGGTGAGCTTTAAATAATTATTTTAATTTTATTCAATTATCTTGGATTTATTAAGGTCATTTTATTGAGCTGAGTCAAACTTGCTCAGTTTCAATATCAGTGAATGGTTAACATTACTAACTTAACAAGATAATCGACAATATCGTATCGATAAGAACTCAATAAATATATTGATATATAAATGTCTTACAAATGAGTTGAAAGAAAAAATTCAAATTATTTTGAGATATGGTTTTGAAAATCGATTTTTGTCTCTAATATTGTCTCTAAAAAGAAGTTCAATATTTCATATTTAACTTCAATATAATTCACATTTGAATACCGATTAATTCAAACTATAATTACATTTGAATAATAAAATGATTGCAAATATAGGAAACAGTGAACTCTTCTCAGCCATAAAGTCATTAAAATTTCCAAAAACTCTTAATTAACGGCAAATGCGAACCAAATGTGAAACTCCTGACTCTTAACACGAAAGGTATCAACAGATCGGTTATAAAATTAGTTGTCATTAATTAGTTTAAAACTAAAGTTTACTTAAGATTTGAAAAATAAAATAAAAGCCTCGAAAACATAGT
>JAQGBD010002049.1:0-11792 GCA_034698165.1 Punctoribates punctum | reverse complement strand
ACCCCATGCTGGATGAACATCACCTGTGTTTCTGATAATGTCTAGTCTTTTAGGCGCCAATACTTTGAGACTCTCTATCAATGACTCTGTTCTTTAGTTTTTGCGCTTCTTTTGTATTTCTGTCTCAAAACAGGAAGACTAAAAAAATTACCGCTCATCTCAAGTGACTGGTATTGCAATTATTTTTTTTATCAAGACCAAAACTTCATAAATTACACCCAGTAAATGAATTGAATGTATATTTCTTATCGAATGAAATTATTATATTGTTAACAACGACCAGGGAATAAAACTTGAAAGATAATTCAATAAAATAATATACAATGTCTATATTATAGACTCTATAATAACGAATGTCCTAGTTAATATTTAACTCAGGAGAATCTTTATATTAATAATAATTTGAAATAAACTTACAGTTTATGGCAAAAAACAAAACCACAGCAAAGGCTATGAATTGTTTGCGTGTTGTGAGAGTTGTGTTAAACATTGTATTTCACACAATAAAAGAGATAATCAAAAATACATCACTAAAAAAGTATTCACTTCGGAGAGGATGTGCTCTCTTTATACACAAACAGCCAAAAATATAAGAATACAAATAAACGGATTTTACTATTTGTTAAACGATTCGAGGAATTCTTTTCTAAAATCAGTTTTTTATGAGAAAAGACAAAAACAAAACAACGATTTATTCTATTGAATGAAAAATTCAAATATATGTCAAACAACGAGCAAAGTATTTGACAATCAATTCTGGTTTTCAAACAACTATTTTTCGTCGCTTTTCATAAATTTTTTGTAAAAATATTTCCTCAAATAAAATAATAAAATTCTTGCGACGAAAAAGTGAACAAAAGTTTAAATTTCAAACTTTATTTCGACCAAAAAGTCATAAATAAATGTTTGATTGAATCGATTCCTTTCGCAGAATATTCTGAACTCATATTCAAGTAAATTGAAAACAAGTTTCACACAGTCTTAAGATTAGGTGAGAGTTGTGTACATATGATATTATCTGAACAGTAGAGCACCGGCTGATAGACTGATGAAGAGAAGAGAGAGTGAGAGCCCTAACACACGAAGGAATGCACGAAAAACATATTCACTAACCGTTAAACAGAATATAAGTAAAACTTATGTCTATTTTCTGAGCGCATGTTTAGCGCCGGGTTTGAGGCAGTGTTTGATTCGCATAGTTTGACACAAAATGATCATCAAATGGTTGAGCATTTCTGGTCCCGGAATAAAACAGTGGCCAGACTTTGACTAACCAACAGTGGATGGCTGTCACGCTCACCATAACCACAAAATATTAGTCGGAGTTCACTAATGCGACGAATAAGTCGTAAATCTTCATAACATTCAGTCTTTTACCACAAAAAGTCACTCATATTTCCGGATATTCCCCAAAACATTCATTTTAATGCTCACTGTTTTCTCAGCTCAATACTAATCTTGTGCTAATATTTGCAAATTAAATTACACTAGCTAATATTGTTCCTAAATTCAATTAAAAAAATAATTGGCTTGGGTAATTTAAAGAATTTTAAATTTGGTACCTCTAAGAACCTATTATACTGTAAACCAATAACCTGTAAATGATATCCGTCTTATCAGCGATGAGATTTCAAAAGATTGCAAGCTTAAATAATATTGCCTACCATTTGGGCCAACCCTTTAATGACAACTAATTAAAGGTTAAGCCATATCTCTGAACTACAAATTTCAGGCAATCGGACACAAATATAACTGATTACTAATCAGTGATTAGATGACAGAAATTTACACTCTTGGACAATCACCATGAAATCAAACAAAACCTAATCAGTGTTTTGGAAACCTAACGACACCAGAAAGATCTTGCAAAAACATATTTATTCTCTTATTACTACAGTAGATATAAGTAATTAAAGGCCAACCAAATCAATACATAATCTATTGACTGGATTTGGCTAACAATCAATTGTTTTCGAGTTAATAATATTATTTCTCTGAGTCATAAGCGGCGAGATTTTCAGATATAACTTATCTTTTCCTTTTTACTCAACCATTGTTTGGCCAAAAATATATAATTTTCCCATATTTTGACGAAAAAACAACTCAGCTATTAATGAGAAAATACATTCATTTCTGGTCCGGATTTGTTTAATATTCTGCGCTTACTTTAATCGGCCGGTGCTTCGCAAACAATGGGAAAGTACTGATCAGTAGTTTTTTCATTACAATTCAGTTTTTCTATCATTAAATTTGCATTTATTCTGCAATTAATGAGATTAATGTCATTTATATTAATATTATTAGAAACGACTTAACCATAGAAATAATAATAATAATACCTCTTATTATGCGATATATTAATGAGGTTTTTAATTGCAATACAAATGCCATAAATATTACTTCTATTGGTTTTTTTGTGCACTCAATCGGAATCCCAAATAAAAATTGATTTCTCGTTGAGAAGAAAAACAGACTTTTGGTTAAGAAATTCATATTTAATTGACTGCTATTTCTGTGCAAAAATTCTTGATTTGATTTTAATTAGTTTTCATGTGAACCGACAACTTTTTCTAACTCTCGTTTCGACTGATGTGCGAAAAAAATATTATTGTTCCTAGTTACTAAATTAAGGACTGTTCTCGTCCCTAATGAGGGGTCAGAATGTGGTTTCTATAATTTTATTTTAATTATGAATTGGAGTGATTTTCGAGAGTTATGTTTTTTCAAGAAAATTGATCATGCCACTGATAAGTTTGTGGTCCAAATCGATATGTTATCTTGCACATCCTGCACTACAATTCAATTTTTGGTTATTTGCAGTCATTATTGACTATATGTCACAATTTTATAGACGTCTGACATCGTTTGATATCAGACTTAATTTTATTGATAACTTGGAACAAATTTCTTTCCATTTCATTGATGTCTTTCAGAACAGAATAAGTGAAGGAAAGGAGAACTTCACAAAAAAACCAATAATTTAATTCTGATTTTCAAACTCATTAATGGTTTACTTTAACTCAAAACTCCACAAAAATAAAGCCAAACATTGTTTTGAACAATAATTTACATAAAAAGTGTAAAAATATTGAAAAAAAGAAGAAAACAATTTCTGTATAAAATTCTTGAAATGAAATAACATTAAACTGAGTGAAGAGAAAATTGTTGGCAAACAAAATCAAAAAAGATTTTATGCAAAATTGAATCCATTTGAGTCTATTTCGGGCTTTTATGACAAAAATCCATAACCATATGTAAAACACATCGAATTTATTTATCCATTCAATCGATTCCTCGAATTACATCTATAATAGTCTTGTTGTATAACCAATTCTCTCTCTCTCTCTCTCTCTCTCTCTCTCTCTCTCTCTCTCTCCGACTGTAAACGAGTGCAAAACACAATCTAATAATAAATACAAAGAAATATTGAGAAGCGAAGGGAACAGAAGCTTATTCTGTTCATTGATTTTATGGGTCTTTTATTTTCTATTTGAATCGCAAACTTTGATTCCGAGAGACAATCGATTCACGTATTCTCGCAAATCAACTCTGAATACACAGTCGACACCCGCTATACAATACTCGGTAAATAACATCTTTATTGATAAATTCATCGTAATATTTAATGTTAAAAGGGATGATCATTAAAATTACCTATTTAATTTTGAATTCAAATGTGCTGGACCACTTTTCAAAGGTACCGTATTAAGGAATTTAATATGAAAATTGAATCTTGGAAAAAAATTGATGTTCACAATAGTAAATGAGAGGAAATTATGAGAGGAAAGAGAGAATTGTTGGATGAGTTCAGTATTAAGAGTGGAAATGTCCGATGGATTGTCGATTGCAGAGGAAGTGGTGCTCAAAGACGTGGTACACAACACAAGACTCAAATCCATTGGGACTTCAATTCATTTCAGTTCCTTTAGATTTTATATTGAAATTGATTATTCAAAACCAGGACAATTTTACTTTTTCCACAGATGTATAAGTAAGATATAAAAGCTGTGGACATTATTTGATCTAGCCAATAATCAAGACCATCAAAAATGAATAACGACTACATTTTTGTAATTTCTCGTTTCTAATCACGCATTTCATTCTCTTTTAGTTATTATTCATAATATTTCGGGAGAGAGAGAGAGAGAGAGAGAGAGAGAGAGAGATCATGGCTTCCTTTAATCACAATTAATGTTGTATTTATAAAAACAGAGATGATCAAGAATATCTTACAAAATCATCTCTATGTTTCGTTAATTTAATGTATTATTTCTTCAAATGTCTAGATCATTTAGCATTATATTTCATCTCATCTGTTATAAATTATAACTTATAATCATTCCTTTTTATTTTTGTCATTTACATGTAGAAAAACCAAGTAAGACTCGAATAACCTTGGTGATGGGCTAACGAAATAAATCTATTTTGAATGTGACTAATTTACAATCAAATAAAGCTCTCTTTTAAATATTGCGATCAATGATCGGGGTTATAGTCGTCTGTAATTATAATAATAAAATGTAAACATATGTCAAATGAAAATATTTTGTGAATTACGTGACGACCGCTTTAATTACAGTCAAACCACTGCTAATATTCAATCAAAAACGTGACAATCATTTCGATTACTAAAAATACAGACATTTCTAATGAAAAACAACAGAAAAAATACATTTTATTTCCAGAATTAAACTAAAATAATTATCTCTCGTTTTCTGCTCTTAAATACATAAATGTTTTAACTCATAAAAAATTCAATCAATTCATTCAGAGAAAGATTTGTCAGAGAAATCATTATTTTCCAAAAATATCAAAATATGGATATTTTTACCTCTCATTGGGATTTAATTTCTCAATCCTAACAAAAATTGAATCTAAATCTATAGAATCGAATATTATAGATATGGAACAATATTTTAATTTAACCTGGCATAAAGTTCAAAAGTCTTAATCAAGCTCCAGGTATATTTTTTGTTGTTATCTCAATGTTATAGAAATGAAAGATTTATTATCTTTGAACAGAATAAAAATATAATATGTGTGAACTTCCTAAGAATTCAATATAAAACTTGATTGATCAATTGATTTGAAGCTAATTTTTTCCACCGAATCATTTTTAAAGGAGAAATCTGTTGCGTAAACTCTATTATAATTATTGAATAAATGAATGTCTGGACTTTGCATGCAAACAGACCAAGTTTATAAATCATTTTTCGAACAATAAATAGTTGATTACTTTCCTCCACAGAAAGGGATTAAAGAGAATACTTATCCTAAAACTTTGACGAATCAAAAATGTATTCAAATATTCAAAACTCTCAACACTTTTGTTAAAAAAATAAAAACTAAACTAAACATCAAATTAATTTATAATGAAAACTAATGTAAGCAAGGTATAGGCAAGATCTCAATTGATAACAACCCAGATAAGTACCTTGCTCAGCACAAAATCCACTACTAATTGATGTCATTGTAATTCAAGTGCCAAAGGATTGCACGCAATCTTTTCTATGAAAACAACAAATGAATTGAAAAAACTTTGATTTCATTACAAAAGCATTTATATCATTGAAATGTCGAATAAAAATCTGATTTATTTACCGATAAATTCCTTTTCGACTCATTTTGAGTGCACTTTCATTGAAGTTTTGGGTCACTATTGAAACCAAAGTTAAAATCTAATAATTTCTCAACAAATAAGACATAAAACTTAATGAGTGAACAACTCATCCAAACCAATGGCCAATAGTTTTGTTTCAATTCTATTAAATAACTAATTATTTGGTTGAAAACAACAAAAAGTAGAGATTATGTTACACTTCTTGTGACCTGAGCTAGGTCACCCTCTTCTAATTGATAGATTGACCGGTGAAAAAATGGAACTAGCCTAATTCTATTGTCCCCTTCATAACTGAATGCCACAAACATTTTATACTTAAACTTAGCTTGATCGTCTCTGTTATAAGTTATGTCTGTTGTAAATTAGCATGTTTATATGCAAAAGAAATATGAATTTTAATAAATTATCATTTTATTAGTATTTAAAACATTTACAAAAGAGTACAAAAAACAGCAAGGTCGCTTTAAATATAAAATATGACATATTATCTTATTTACAAATTTGAATCTTGGATTAAATTCTTCATTGAATTGATTTGCCTTCAGATATAATAAGTTATTATATTATTAATAGTCATTAAAACAGTGTTAATGTAAACAATAGAAAAACCAGAGGAACCAGAATAACATTTTCCACTCTTCCCCTCAATAATGGGGAAAATACTCACCGATTAATGATTTAAACACATTTAAAAATGAATTTATTATTTGAGTGCTTTAATAATCATTTTTGTAGACTTAGATTATTGTTTATATAACATAATTATAATGTTATGTTTGATTGAATTCAATGCACAGACACAGCAATCTCAGGGACGGCCAAAGGGGGTAATCAATCGTTTATATTCAGACAACGGATTAGAGTTTAATCTTAATCTGCATTAATTGAAATATAAGGAAATTTTTCCAAAATATAAAAAAACGCCCCAGGATATAAGGACAATCACTCAAAATAACTAAACTCAAATGTTATATTTTGCACAGTTTCCTGTTTAAATGATGCCTGGTAAAAATGAAACATATTTGCCATTGCCCATCATCAAGTTAAATTTATATTCATCAAAACACGTCCATCCACTACAAGCAATAATGTGAACTGAAGAGCTGTTTATCCCCGAGCAAAGTATATTTGAGTTAGCTGATTTGAAAATTCAAAAAGTTGCTGGACGTATCTCAATAGAACTATTAGTTAAACAAAACGCCTTCTATTGAAGGTCTTTCTCCAAATTTTAAAACTTTGTCAAAACATTGGAGAGATTGGAGTTATTCCTGAAATAATAGCTTTTGTCGAACATTATATCATTAGAGAGGAACTGAATTATTCTTTTTAATAGTTTTGTTCAGTTTTCCTGCGTTTTCAATGTCTTTGAGTGCATTTAAGAGGAGATAAAAAGCCCAATAAAAGCTAAATTGAAGGATAATTTTCAAGACATTTGTATTCCAATCGATTTCTCGAAATCAGTTATCAATTGAGAAATGTTTTGTGAAATAATTGAAACTCTTCTCAGACAAGAAATATGTTAAAAACCTACTAAAAAAATATATGAATTATTGTTTTATTCTTCACTAATGAGAACAAAATCATTGACAAACAGGTTATGACTTACTCTGAGCCAAAAATTCAAAAGACTTTCAAATGTTTTGCACACAATCTTCAGTACTGACAGTGAAGTGAAAGTGTTGAACAACTTTTAAATTAATTGAATTCAATGAATCGATTCAAAAGTGTTTCAAATGCCTCACAATTTGTTGAGAAACATATTTATAAGACTTTATCGTAAATTCAAGCGATTATTCATTTCAAGAGTCATTTCGTTTACCATTTTCCAAATTAAGGATTCAAACTGTGCTCAGAAACTCGAACAACACTTAATGGAAATCATCAGCAAGCACAACTACGACAAACTTTATCAATTCATAAAGGTAACTAAAAAGAAGTCTTTCTTTGAAACTTTTCCTATTTGTGATACCAAGGTGATACTTTAAATTCAAGTTCATATAAGTCGGTTCATAACGATGAATTCTTTCTCAAAATAAATTACCTTGATATATTAGATATTGAACTTGCAAGCTTGCAATTATTGAAAACTGTAAAATAGTGGAATAACTAATTATAAGTGTGATTGAATGATGGAAGTGTAGCAAGGCTAATTTTGAAACTATTGATTCTATTTTTTGTTGTTAATGAAAATTTAAAGAATGGAAGTGAACTCAATTTAAAGAGGGATTAAAAATCGATTAAATGTATATTTCATAGAATAGAAGTTATTATTAAAAAGAGATTAAATGTGAAAACAATTCTTGGTTACAGTTATGGCCTGATTTTGGACCACAAAAGTCGGCTCTCGTTATAAATAAGTGCATCGATAATAACAGTTATGATGTTCTCAATTATCTGATATCACATCAACTGATTGACATCGACTCCCGTCTCGATCAGTATGGGTGGACAGCATTTCATAGAGCCGTCTATATTAAAGACATTGAGCTTATTGTTCTACTAATCAAATATGGTTGGTCAATTTTGTCCTATTCATTTTGTTCTTGTTGCTTTTTTGTGGGTTTTTGTTGTGTCTAGACAACTTCTATAATTAATGTTAGACTTGCAAATATCAAATGACCTGTTTCGTTCATTCAAAACTATACTTCAATATAATAAATGGGAATTCTATTCAAGCCCTAAATTGAAAAATACCAGGATAATTAGTTTTGTAATATTATGACTATTCAAAGGATAGTTCAATTGAATATCAAAAGTATAATATGTCGTAAATATCATATTTAATGTCAATAAATGTTTAATTATATATCTATCAAATGTATGAGCAAGGTAGTCATTATATTTTTTTTTAATTCAGCAGAATAAACATATAATTGATTCTTGCATTTCTCAGAAACAAATATTGATGTGATGGACATCAATGGGAACACTCCTCTCCATATATTACTGCAGTCATCGACACAATCGATTCCAACAGACAATAAGTCTGTACCCGATTTTGGACCAGAAAGTCATTATTCAATTGTTATCTTAAAACTTTTACTCAACTATTGCAAGGTTAGTATATTTCCTCTCATTTATCAAGAGGCAAGGTCAAATCGCTAAACAAGTTTTTTTTTAATAACATTTGTTTGACTCAAAAGTCACAACCAATAGATGTGATAAACAAACGAAACAGTTTTGGCAAAAGTCCATTACATTACGCTGTGGTCAACACTGGAACCGATGGCAAGACATTGTTGTCACTGATGTCTCTCCTCTTAGAGAATGGCGCCCACCCAGACTCACGCGACCGACTGAAGAGAACTCCGTTATTCTGTGCAATAGCTGAGCAAAGTTTCTCAAATGAGCTGAAGAACCAAATAGTCTGTAAACTGATTCAATCAGATTGTGATCCCTTAAACATATATGTGTTGAGACAATTCGGGTCCTGTTTTACACTCAAACAGTTGTCCAGAAATTGTTTGATAGAAAACGATTCAATTCAAGTGAAATATTTGTCACAATATTTGCCGCAAGAATTGAAATCATATTTAAATATTAAGTTAATTCGCGGAACAAAATAGTCAACAAATTTGTTTAAAATCAAATTTATAGTTTAGTTTATTGAGTTCAAAGTGTTCTTGTACAAAAGTGTCCAATCTATTCAAACCAAATTGAATGTCTTAGTATTTAATTATATCTAGTTATAAATAGTTATAAATAGTTAATTATTTTGTAATATTCGGCCCCTTTGGCTGACCTTCGCTACAAATAAATGTATTAAATAATTAAAATTATTTTTTTCTTTTGATACTATTTTTTTGTTAAATTTGAAAACAAAATATTTGATCAGAAATGCGATAAAACAAATTTGTCGATTAATTGAGTGATTTTCCAATAATTATTAATTACTCTCAATTATTGGTTGTTATGCTTTCGATTATAGGCTTTGGCTTTTGAAGGAAAGGGTTGGCAATCACTGTATCGTAAATAAACTTAGTTCTGCAGCTTTTGTCGCAATTATTCTTAGCGTAAGAGCTGTTCCGATGACTCAGTCTTTTGAATGTCTGCAGAAGTTCTTCGTTTGTTTCAAATGATTTGATCAGTTCATCGAATTGTTGGCCATTGAATGTCTCAATTGAGTAGGCCTGAGCCATAGAATACTCATGGTACCACCGAGGAACAGAACTTTCACCTCTGTTGGCTTCATCAAGATCAAATGTATAAGTGTCCATATCTACAATTTCACCTAGACAAAAAAAATGCGAAACATTTTATTCTCATATAGACTGCCTTCTGTTAAAAAACATTAAATTATGACCATGGTGACATAACTGTCTTAGGGGCATAAAATTAAATAAAGGCTATTAATGATCCAAGGAGAAAACTGCAATAAATGAGATAATTATAGTAAAAACAGTGGATCTGCCCACTCCTCCCAAAGGGAGCAAAGAATAAATTCTATCCCCAATGACCGTCAATGTTAGTGCCTAGAGCAATTCTGTATAGAATTATCTGTTTTCACTCAATTAAATCCAATTCAAACGACTTTAAAAACAAATCGTAATAATCTGTAATTATTTAACTATTTCTCAATTAATTGTTTGACAATAGTTGCAAGGTAATTATTATCATTATAATAGGACATCAATGGGAACATTCAAATAAGTTTTACCATTTTTGTTGCACGATATAACACGATATCCAGGGTTCATGACGTCATATGTGGTAAGACTGGGACCAATCATCTCCAATCCAATTGGTTTAGAACTGTTGTGAACAGAATAAAGGACCCGAAACTCATCCCAATGTGTGTGTCCGTAGAATTGGCCGACAATTATATCACTATATCTTTCGACGATTGCCATAAAGTTGTAGAGCCAGGACTGAGTGCACTCCCTATTGTCGGGTGGGATGTGTCCAATAATATGGACAAAATCTCCGGCCTTTTCTGCCGAATCCAACTCATGGATTAGCCATTTGAGGTGATCCGCCGGATCTACACTATTATAAAGCGTCCAAATGTTAAGTCGGGCGCAATAATTGGTGTTCATTACAATCGTTCTGAATCCGGGTCTTATCTGAAGCGCATAATAGCCGCCACTGATTGCAATCAAATTGATTTTAAAATCAAATTATTTATAATTAGTTATACCCTTACTATCGGACTGAGTCGAGGACTTCGTTGGGCAGCCATTGGGACCACTGTTCGGCCAATTCATTGTAGAGCCACGAAATGGAAAAATCACTCTCCAGTAGAGGCGGAGGAAAACTATTAGATTAAAGCTCTAAACTGAAAAACTTTTTCGAATGAACTTGCTCATACCATCCAACAGGAATTGAAATATGGTTGCCAATAGCAGGCACAATTAACTTGTTTTTGCTGAAAGTCTTGAAGTAGTTGTGTATCACTCTTGCCGTCTGTAATGACTTATGTCGTGAGTCTTGCCAGGAGTCGTGGGGCAGGACATCACCCGTCCAATAGGTCCAATCAATATTATTCCAGTCCATATGTCTGACCCAATTGTCCAGTGTTTGTATGGGTGTATCGCAAGGATAAGACCCCCAATAATTGGCGCTCATATTTGGCTCAATATTTTTGCCTTTTTTGCGGCAACAGTAAGGGGTCTGACACTCCTTCAGAGGGTTCGGCACATAATCCAAATCCAAGTGAATGTCAGTTATGTGCAGAATATTGTAATTTCTATTACGTTGTCGTCGTTTTGAAATGTTTTTAATACTTTGAGACGACTTTTCGGGTTTATCCGGGATATCGAGTGTCCAGTACACATTCAGTGAGTCACCACTATAGCACTGATCACCCATAACAAGTCCACACATTTCCATTGTTTCTAATCTCGAATTCTTTCTGATATAATCGATTTGGTCCTTTTCATAATAGAGTAGATAATTCAATTCAATTGATTGAGACTTGTTCAAAAATATATTCACAATAGGATCTTGGTCAGCTATTATAATTGAATTAATCGTTTGGTCGATAATTCTTAACAAAAATATAATCAAATAATTGTTAACAAGGAAAGCCATAAAACCGGAAATTAGCAGTAATTAATTGACCCCTAATTTACTGGTATTTATATTTGTAGACTCGTTCTTACAATGAGGGTTCTTTTGGTGATATCTTGATGGCTGATATCTCTGAAAACTAGACAACGAGCTCTAAACGATG
>JAQGBD010002048.1:0-11794 GCA_034698165.1 Punctoribates punctum | reverse complement strand
TTTCTTACAATGCTGGCCGATTAATAGCCCACCGTACAGAACTTGTAAGTTTTTTGAAGTACAGGCGGAGGGTTAATCATGTTTATTGCTTGTTTATTTAAAAATAATTTTGAATAATTACATTAAAAATTTAATAAATGATTCTTGATGAAAGAAAAAAATTAACCATGGTTATTTTCAATTTTGTAGCGAAAAAATTAATTAATTTTATCATAGATTAGTTTTTAATGATTTTCGACAACTTTTTCAATCAAATCAATAATCTGTTGCCTGTCGTCAGTACTCCTTATCCTTTCTCCGATAGCTCTCATCCTTTCCCTCAGCACAGAGTCGTTAACCAACTGATCCACAGCTGACAGCAACTCCTCTTCTGTACAGTGGAAAGGGTTGAGCCTTAAGCCCAGTCCCGTCTCATGTATGCGCTGTGCGTTATCGAACTGATCGCTAAACAGAGGCATTACGAGCATAGGTTTCCCGTAGAAGAAGGACTCCGTCACTGTATTATTCCCCCCGTGAGTGATGACCAGATCCACCACCGGTAGGACAGCCGTCTGGGCCAGAAATCCCTGTCCCCACATATTGTCAGGCAGTGTGAACTTGTCATGAAGTGGACCCTTAGATACGATAAACCTGTGCGAAGACTTCCCCAATAGAGTAGTCAACCGTTTCATTAGCGATAAATGGGAACAGCCTATCGAACCCATGGACAGGAACACCAATTTTCCGGGCCTTCCCCTCAACGGCTCCGGTATTTCAAATGTCTCTTCCGTTTGACGCACAAACCCATTGACTCTGAGCCAGTTTTCAGGCAATGGCTGCACTTCCCTATAGTCCAGTTCTTTGGGATACATATAAATGTTGAGGAACTCAGACCTCGGGTGCAAAACAATGGCCGACTTTGAGGGAAGGATAGGCGCCCCCACAGAGGCGTACCAATTGTTGACATTGTTGTGGAGGTTCTCATATAAGTGTTCAAAATTTTCGGAGTATTTTCTCCACTCATTTCTGTCCCCTTTTAGAGGAAGACCTGGATTGAAAAAAATTTGAACATGGTTAAATGAAAAGTTTGATCACTAAATATCTCGCCAATATATTTGAAATACATGAACTAGGCAAATTCCTAGTTTGAATTTTGATTAAATTTCAGTTTTTGATAAATTAGATAAAAATGTGCAAGCTCAAAATTTAATTAATAAATTACCAAGATGTTATTGATTAACTTGTTTGAAATAATAATTATCATGTTAAAATTTTCAGGTAAACGGTAGGCCATTATTAGAATATAATAGAACTGGTTAATTGAACTAAAAACTTTTAAATTAATTACAGGTTACAATTTTAAAAATTTAATCTAATTGAGCTAGCAAATAATCTAAATTTTTATTTGCATTCAAAAAATTAACTTGCCATTAATTCTTATGAAGTGAAAGACCTGTGTTATGAAAATAAACAATAAGCATGGTAAAATCTTGCGCCATTTTTTAACCAAAATCAGTATTATCTAATAGGGCTTATTATTTAATAAGCTTGGTGATAAAACTACAGTTTGTGAAATCGCATGAAATGGTCTAGATTAAGCCCAGGGCTAAAGTGTATGCTTATCCATAATTTTGTAATTAAGTTTTTGAAAAATAATTTAACAAGTTAAAATTTGAAGATTGGTTTACCAAACATAATTTATTTAACTTTATCTACAAAATTTAATTCAACTTGGTAAAAGACTACAGTCTATAAGGCTAAAGGGTAAATAAGTTAATTGATCTAGCTAATTAATTAATTAACTACTTGAGTAATATTTTTTCAGTTATTAACTATTTTTGCTTGGTGATGCTTAAGCAAGGAAAAAATCAATTGCCTAGCGTAACCCAATATGTACATGAACAAAAAATTACTTAATTCTAACTCATTTGAAAATTAAATTTACAGTTTAACATAAATAATCAAGCTAGTTCTAAAATTATTATCCAGTTAAATTTGATAAAATAATTAAAAACAATGAATACAAGAACACAAATTTGATCAAGCAAAATTATTAAAACTCAGCCTACCTGACCAGGGTGGTGGCAGCTTTTCACTGTTCCAGGCCATCAGCGGCGCAGCCGAATACAGCCAAACCCAAGGAATACCAGAATTGGTCAGAGTCGGGGACCCGACATACGAGTCAATAACGATGAGGTCGGGGCGGACCCTCTCAATAATTTGCTTATACTGTTCATCCCTTGCCCTCAGCCCCTCATACATGACTTGAAAGGCCTTAACACAAATATTTCCGTTCACTTCAATCGGAGTCAGTTTGAAGAACTCCTGATTCTTGTGTATGAAATCTGTCTTATGGTTGACCTCAGGCTTGACTTCGCGCACCCACTCATGAATTTCCTCTTCAAAGCCAAACTTTTTGAGCTGACCCTTGAATGCGATATCAATGGCGAAGACCACCCGATGTCCGCTATCTCTGACCACTTCGGCCAACCCGTGACAGGCGTTAATATGGCCCCAGCCGTCGAGGGGTGTGAACAGCACCGTTAGCTTTTTCGCAGGCATTTCCAGCACTCAGCACAACAAGTGTTTGCGACTCAGGAATAGAATAAAAAAAAATCTTTGAACGCAAACAAAACAACTTTACTTATATTCGTATTTATTTTATGCAATTTTTTTCAGTTCGTCTCTATTTGTAAACAATTAGATGAATAAACCTGAAGATAAACAATCGCTGCTATCGAATGATCTAGGCAATAGCCAGTCTGTTCTGGGCCAATCTGGACTCGGATAAAAGAACCAGGAAGAAATTCAACAGTATATTTGGTTGTAAACAGGAAGCAAGATAAAATTTTTGTGTTTTATACCTTGTTCATGCTTATAAATAAAATATTTCTAGCTTGGTCATCTCAAAATAGGTAATATTCTGCAGGATAATTTATCGAGAATAATTTTCTTGCTCATTTTTCGAGCAATTTATGCTGAAGAATTTGTCAGGATGTAATTATTGGAATGTAGAATATTATACCTTGCACATCTCGCCAAATGGTCTATGGCCAAGATTAGGCAATTCTTTTGTTTGTAGAACACATTTAAATTTATCTCATCGAGTAAATAAACGAGGAAGTGCTCGATTACTTATCTTATCTGTCAGTGAACTAAATTCTTTGGCTTTAATTCGCGAGTTCTTTAATCGGGGAGAAAATAAATAAACTTTTCTTGATCTTTGGCCAGTGAAAAGAAGTCACTTAAATTGTTCCACACTTTGTTTGTTATCTTGTTAATTTATCTCGAAAAGGGTTTTTCTGAAAATTTCCATTTCGTTGGATTAAAATAAAACAAAAGTTGTTTACTCAAAATAATCTTGAAATTTAAGTTTTAAATGAGCTAGATATTTAATAAAATATAATTTTTTCATCCTAGCTCATCCCCAGTTTGTTCTTGTCACTTAATATGATGGGTTCAGTGATAAGTCTGTTATAAGAGACTCTCTGTCCATGGATAGAGAGGTTCTTGCAACTTTCCCTTCCCATAGCGATAAAGATGCTCAGAATAATTTCCTTTTCCTGGATGAGCCTACACTTTAGCCCTGGGCTTAAATCATAGGTTCTCAAGCTCCTCGCCGACAGGGGGGATAGGGGGTGGATTTGCCCAAAATTTTTGCTAAAATACTAGGGGGGGTATAGGGGGTGGATTTTTCTAAAGTCATAAAATGGCTGTTTTCGACTAAAAATGAACATTTTCGAAATTTCCATCACTAACATGATTATTAAAATAGTTGTAATATTATCAAATTGAAAAAACAAGGTAAATAATCAATAGATGTTTATTTCCTTATTGATGATCTTCAAACAAATTCCTATTAATTTAATGATTGATATAATTTTAAAGATCAATTGAGCATGTTGCATAAAGCAAGGTTATTTGGAAATTATAAATTGATTTTGTTTTTAACAATTAATTGATTATATTTATAGTTATCATGGACTTTCTACTTCTTTTGAAAAAGGTTTTCAGAATAAACAATTTCTATGAAACATTTAAACAACAAATTTCTGTTTCTAAATGAGCAAGTTTATTCCGCGTATTTCAGAAAAGAATGTTCTAATTTAAAATTCTGTGTATTTATTATTTCTGAGCAAAAACTGTTTGAAAGGAAACACTTTTAGTGATATCCCGGATAACTGTTTTACACTAAAATACTGGAGAAGTAGAGTAAAGTCAAAGAAGAAAATTCAGATTTACCTAAAAATATGTTTATTTCACTGATTATTATATTTAGTTTACTTAAACTCTGTCTATGTATTCATATTAAGAGTTTTTGTGGACATCCGGGTCTTCCTCCGGACGGTGTGATCTATCAAGTTGATCCAGATAGAAATAGATTCAACGATGGTGAAGGTGTCAGATATCGGTGTTCTTCTGAATTTCAAACACATAAACAGACCAGGAAATGTGTGTCGGGCCGTTGGGTTGGAAAGACAGCCCGTTGTGGTAATTAAATGTTCTTTACTAGCTTATTTCAAATTCTATCTGCTAATTTTACAAATTGATCAAGTTATATCAAGGATATTTTATATTATTATGGTTAAACCTATTAAATAAATATTTTATTTCAATTTAAAGGCATTCCCATCGAAAACGACATCAAATCTATTGAGGTATTTGACTGCAGACAAACACAAAACACTACAACTCATAGAAAAATATTAGAGCTGAACATCAATCAGACCGAAAACCCCTTACGTCTGACCAATTCGTTTCACGCGAGTCGTCTTATGGGAACCATACAAGTCAACGGTTCCTCATGTTATCTCTGGAAATTCAAATTGGAAAGGCCTACAATGACTTCCTTCTTGACCCTAGACTTCGCTACAGAACTATCGGAAATGAGTGGGGATTTCAACTCCAGTTCATTAAGTAAAAGCATTTTAACGGTAGACCCCTTCGTCAGTCCTTATAGAGTGTGCCGTTCAATACACGAAGAGGACCATATACAGGATGATCCGGACACAAACTCAACATTCCTATTGCGAGGCTTTTATTTCCGATGTGACTCCATTACTGAAAAGGAATACCTGATTGAGAAGACCAAAGAGTCCCAACAGTTGATGATTGAGACGCGGACTGACGTTGAGCGGGACATCCATCTCGTGGCTGTCTTTTTAGCTAAACATAAACTTCATCCGAAAAGTGGACGACCAGATTGTGGTCGACCCGAAGCGGTTAATACAGGTGTCAATCACCGGGAGATATTCAATTCGGGTATATTTATGAAACAAAATTAATAAGTTATTCACAATTTGCAAATCTCTTCAAAGCAAAGGGTATTTTCCAATATCAGGTCCAATGCAACGATTCCTTCATTGATATCACTCCAAATCAAACCCTCAATAAAAGGCGTGATTTTTGGTATCCATTAAACTGTAGTGTCAATGGCCTATGGGAGGGAATGTTTCCTTTATGTATACCCAGTGTGCAGTGCCCGGGATTAGAACATCTAAATAAACACAAAGACGAAAGTGTTGTCATCGAATCCATTGAAAATGTGTATTATGTAAATGCAAGCCATTGGGTGGCCGGAGAGCACAGCCAAGTCTTCTTTACATGTGTTAACCCTGATCATATTGTTGTGGGAAAGCTGACCATAACCTGCATGAAAAACGGACAGTGGAGCAGTAATATGCCTAAATGCTCGGCATATGTTAGACCAGGTATAGTATAGACTCATTTTACTGATTCTTTATTAAACTCTAACTGATCTCAAATTAAGAATCATTGAGCCCAGTGGCCCACTCACCATGGACAGTTATTGCCATTCTGACCCTATTCTTACTGGGATTTCTATCAATGGTGTTGCTTATAGTGAGAAGATATGTGACAAAAATGAGAAAAGAGTTAATCAGATATCGAAATAAGTCTCGACAACAGACGTCTATCTATACAGACATCAAAAGCAATTCAATAAACTTTATTTACGACGACTGCGACACCGGTTTCAACACACGGATTAACTCCGGTATCAATCGGAACACCAAAAAAGGACTCACAAAATACAAATGCGATGCCGAGTATATTGAACTGGAGGACAGACACAGTGGGAATAACACCAGCACTGAGCCCCTGTACATACCTATTCTGCCGCCCACTTAATAAGAGAATAAAAACAAATTTCACACATTTTTTCCATAATTTATTTGACATTATGTGACATATATTTGGTATTTGTCCTAAAAATGAATTTCTTTCCCATTAATTGAATAATAAATTATTTTCATAATAAATACTGAAAAATAAAAATAGTTTTAAAAGGATTTTGAAGTTTTCAATATTTATTTTGATTTTACATTAATGTAGTCTTAAGTCTTGTGATTAAACATTAATTTTTTTTCATTAATTGGTTACTAAAAAAAGAGTATTAATTCATTTAAAAAGTATTCCGACTTTTTTCTTATATTTCTATTAATAATTATCAATTTATTGCACAACAAAACTGATTCTGAACACTGATATTATTTTTCAAGGGTATTATTGGAAAAAAATTTCCTCGAATAGAATAGGAATTCCTTCTCAAAAGTCAGGAGTCATTAATTGTGATTCTCAGACATATAATACAGAAAGTGTTCAAAAATTTTGACTAAAGTATTCTTCTTTATCTAAAGCCAGAGATTTTGCTGGATTACTGACAAGTTTGAAAAAATATTCTGTTTATTAGAGCATAAAATTATTGTGACCTTAACTCAAATGTCAAAACACTAATTGTGTTAAATAAAACTGTTTTTGTGTTTTAGGCAAATGTCAAACAAAACATAATATTAGTGTTCAAAGTGTTTCTGAATTAATATTACGTGACTTTGAAGGCGATTACTATTAATGAAATACGTTTTCATTAGAGAACGAGTGCTCCGATTGGGGAACGACTGCCAAAACAGAGTCAGGATTTTGTACTCAAATTCTTTCAATAGTTTGACTAAAAATAATATTCAAATTGTGTTTTCAGAGGAGAGGCTCAGAGAAACCGATTTAACGTTTGATTTGAGAGCCCAGTCCTATTGCTCCCCATCCCTATCAGTGATTTATTTTTAGAGCCCGAGGAGAGGGAGACTAGTGATGGATAATAAACAAAAGTTTCGAGTCTTATGCATGAAGTAAAACGTCAAGTATTTTGCATGTGAATTATATAATCACCTTGATAAATATGTATAAGAGTCAAAAAAACAAATTTATCTACGCTTTGATTTCTTGATTAATTTTTTCCAAAAACTATTTTCGGATGAATTATCAAATGTTAAGACAAAACAGTATTTTTCTCGAGAAAAAACTCATTAGAGATATAATTGAGATTTGCTTTAATTAATGGCTTCCAAAACGAATCTCTAATTTATTGGATGAAAAGAATCTTTTATTTCTATGAAAAACAATTTTATCGCAAAATTTAGAAACTATTTCTGAAGAGATTCCGAGGTATTTAACCGTCAATTAATTGCAAGAATAAATTGAAATATTTTTGGGTTTCGCCGAAAGAATTTCCGCAGAGAAGAGAGAATCTGAAGTGAATGGACTCAAAACAGAGTATTGTTTTTGTTCTTTAATTTAAATCATTTGCAGAATAAGTGATCGGATTCTTAAACATGTCTTTTGTTTTTCAAATAACATTTCAATCAAAAACAATTTGAATAAACATATCGTATATCAGAAGTAATAATAATAATAATCAATTCATTCATGAACTGAGAGAACAACAATTTTAATATTATTTGAGATTAAGGTTTGGTTTTTGATGAGAGGATAGGACGGGCTGTCTCTGGAAAGGGTTGCGTTCCAGTTATGCAAATGTCATTCAATAAATGCATTCATTTATTTAAACTTATTTTTCATTCATTTAATTCACGAAAACAAAAAGTTTCTTTGAGGAAAGGCCTCTCCAGGAAGAGGATTACATCAGGCTTTGGAGTGGCATCAACTCAGCACAAAAGCCAAGATTCAACCGACAGCTAATTCGATGTATTATTTTTCCCAGAAAAACAAGAAATTAAAAGTTGAGGATATGCTCAACACTAGTTTCGCTCGATATACCAAACTGTGAACCAGCATAGAGTGGAGATACCTATTCTTAGCCCTGGGATCTCTGCACATCTTCTCACAATATTTTGTTGAGCGTAAAAATCAAAGGCAAGAATCTATTTTCTTCAATGACTTTCACAAACTCTAACAGTTGTGTCACGTATTTAGTTATGACTGCCATAAGGCTCTGTCTTAAGTTATAGCCGTCTTCTTATGTGCGAACCCATTGAGTGATGATATAAACAAAACAGTCTGAGCGTAGAATAAGATGATAACCGGGAGTCAAAAAACAGATTTCCCTCCAAATGGACTGACATCTCATTCATAAGCGGTTGAAATCTTTTGTGTATTAATAAACAAAAATATTGTTTTTTCTTCTTTTTTTCTACACCCGTTCCTCCACTTAATTCTGTGCTCGACTTCGACGGAAAGAACTGATTTCCAAACAGCTGTTTAACAACTCTATCGACGACTTTATGTGTTGTTATAAATGAGTTCGTGATTTGAGTCAGGTTTAGGTTTTCAGTCAATCAAAAACCCTGATATCATTTACTTATATATTAAATGTTTTTAATTAATTGGACTCAAAATTAATTCTGAGCCAAAAGTATTGAACTACTGTTATATTGATTAGAAAGGGTATATAGTTCTGTACTGATATAACCCTGTTTTACCCTGGTATTTGATTACAACTACAATTATGAAAAGATAATTAACGCCATTCCCGAAGATATTATTTGATAATTAATAATAAAGTAATGTTTGTAAGTAGTCTTCTGTTGAGACAATATCTCATTCCTATGAGTGGCAAACGATTAGATATTAAACTTAATCATCAATTGCTCTACGATTTGAGTGAAAGCCTCACTTGTTTTGTTCGGATCGCTATTTCTTATGAAATTTTATTACATTTCTTTTGACAAAAAATTAATCCCGAAAAACGTCTAAATCTTTCAGCGATCGGATTTCAAAATATTTATTTAAAGTCGACTCAATTCTATTGAAATCAAAAACATTTGATTCAATAAATAGTAGCGCCGGCATCAGTGCTCAGCACACGACAGTCGGATGGCAACAGCTAACCAAGTGATTTGTTTGTCAACTTTTGAGTACTCCTCAATCGGACCGTCCATTATAGGCACCCACTGCCCCTCCTGTGGCTTCAGACTCGATGTACGACAAGAAAGTTTATGTAAGTTTTCCACAAATTTTATGTAATTCTATAAATGTTTGAAATTACCTTTACTTCTATTACAATATTGACATTTATTGATAATAAACTATCATCTTATAATTATTTACCTTGATTATTTGAAGCAGTATGATTCATACTACCTATTCTTTCCTTCTTTTGATTACTTCCTTACCTTTACATATCATATGATTTACTTACGACAATGACATAGTAAATGGTTATACCTTGGTTACTTCTTCAGTAATATAATTGCTATTCGAAAAATTCCCAAAGAATTCATGAATAATACTCAGAATATTCTAAAAATAGGTCTAAACAATGATTTTTGACGCAAAGACTTTGAATTAATGAGGGTTTGAAGCGAAAGACTTCTACAATAATTGCTTTATTTGCCTAAAAATAGTGATTAGATTTGATGCTCGAAATCAATGTTTCAATTATAGAATCAGTCGACTAATGATGAATAAGTAATATCCAAATCATTGGTAATAATGATGTTCCTAACACTTTGAGAATGTCATTCGAAGAGCACTTCTATTCTTAACACCCGTTCCCTATCACTGTATGCATGACTTGTTCTGAGCGTTTCTGAAGCGTCTGTAACGGCATTGAAATCTTAAAAACTCCGATAAAATCAAAACTTCAATCATAAGTCGGTTTAAGTTTTTTGTAATCAAATTCCCATAAAAAGGGTTAAAAACGACTCAATTAAGTCACGTATTCACTGATTTGATGGAAACATAATTGCATGGTGTAAATGATGATCTCTTTAAACTTGATACTCATCTAAACATTCCAATTGTTTAGCAAGTAAGAATTAAACACTAATTTTATACTTTTTATTGTTCCGCTAAATATAAAACTCATTATCTTTTAGTTAATTTTTCTGTTTTTCTGATTATCTTGGCAAATTTTTAACCATCTTGACTCTAAATGCAATTATCACTTCCTCGCGTAATTATTTCATTACCTCATTTATAAAATACTCCTCTCAACTGTTTATCAAGGAAGTCTGTTGAATTAATCGAATTGTCAAGGGCGAATAGAACATACTCGAAACATCTAACTTTGCCATTACCTAGAATGATTAATATTCAGCTTAAATTTGAATAATTTTCATAACTAATAAGTTTGCCTTATATGAGCATGATAACAAAAATGAATTGAAAGCGCAGTTTTATAAAACAATCAACAAGATTAATTTATTAATTTATTCGAAAATCGAGAGCAAAATAAAACAATTGGTTTGTAAAGAATTAGTCCAACTCTACGACAAAGTACTTATCGCTCGCAATACGAAAGCAAAAGGACTCCTCGTTGTGGTCGGAGTGAACGCATTTCTCACACGAAAACGGAGCCAAACCCCGCCTAAATTCAACCAATTGTTGGCCACATTTCGGACATTTGATCACAGTTTCAATCGTTTCGTGTGAGGGATAACTCAATTGTGTCATCCATTTCTGGGGCTCAATGTATGTCCACTCCGTACCTTTACATGGATTTGGCTCTTGGCATATGTTCTGAGGGTTTTCTAAGATATGTTTTTCGTTGAATAAGTGTTGACCGCATTCGACACAAAGACATTTCTTTCCTAAATCTAATTTATATGTCATCCCTTCGATTAGATGCCTGCGCTCTAAATAATCGTTGAATTTAGACGAGGGGTTGAATTTAGTCGGGTTCCAAACAGAGGGCATCCCCACCAGTATTGTCCGGATTAAATGTTGTCTCATCTGAGGATTGTTTGCATCCAAAGTAAACCCCATTTGTTGGTAGAGTTTGAGTTGAGATACAAATCCAAAGTTTGGTCTCACAAAACGGCTTTTAAGAACCGTTTTCAGTGCCGACTCGTATGATATCTCATACTTATTCATCAAAAAGGCGATCACTACTGTCGAAGATCGTGAAATACCTGCCTGACAATGAACGAGCACATTCTGACCCGACTCCTGAGCATCGGCTATAAATTTGTTGGTTTCTGGGAAATAAGTCAACAGATCCTGAGAGTGATAGTCGATGGCGTCGATCCTCTTATAGGTGATTGACTCCAACCCATTCTTGAGCTCGAAATTCAAAACCGATAGAATGTGTTTGATATCCAATGATCGCAATAAATAGTAGTTTTTCGCTTCACCCGAACCGCTCAGAAAGAGTTGGTCCTCCACCAGATCAATAGACGATTCTTGGTATGCGTGCCATTTGCTTACAAAAGAAAGTAGAGCTGACCTGGATCAAAAGTGTCAAATGATTTGTGAAACAGGAATTTGATTTACTTTTCTGTCTTCTCCTCCTTTGAGTCCATTGTTTGGGTATTTTTTCCGTAAATCAATCAAAAAATAATTGACTTCAATACAAATGACACGCCTTTGATATAATCAACGCTTAAATCAAACCAAAACTCAACTTATTATCAAATTATACGAAATCTGATAAAAACAAAATATTCCTAATCTTTGGAAACAGTTTTATATCTGATTAGAGAAAAAATGAATTTATTATAAATCTGAGAAATTTTGTGGAAAAATGTCATTTTTTTAAATAATTGGTTGCAGTGTTTGA
>JAQGBD010002047.1:0-11797 GCA_034698165.1 Punctoribates punctum | reverse complement strand
CAAAAAATCCTCCGGGCTATACCCCCCTGAAAAAAATTGGAAAAATCTCAGGATACCCCCCTAATACCCCCCTGAGGCCGATGAGCTTGGCGATGTCTGGTTTAAATGTATCCAGAGTCAGACGACTGGCCATTACAAGATCATACAACTCTAATTATATTAACGAAATTGAAAAGTGCTCAATCGACTGACCAGGATAAAAGTTATTCAATTAATTTTCTTACAATTTTATTGATTTTCTAACATTGAATGTCTGGCTTTTTATCAGTTATTTGAATATTTTGATGAAACACTTATTACTCGATAGCGTTATCATTGATAATAAGCGCTTTTTCTTTGTTATTATAAATAAATCTTTGAGAAGTTTCGGTGAAATTTGAAATCAGATCATCACTACTCTTCCAAACAGCAAGTCTTCATAGGATTGTGACCGGTCTATGGCTATTTTAAATGACCAATGTCATATATGACCAATAGCCTTTGTTGTACTTTTATCATCCTTTTCGGTCAAAGTTCTCGGTTATGATTTTATGATTAGAGGACAGCCTATCGATAAAATTGACCTAATTTTATAAATTCAAGTGCAACACAACTCAATAACGTATTCATTAACAGAATACTTGAGCTAAAAGTGGATGGAATTTGCCAGTTTGAAGTCACAAGATCACTTCAAACCAAAGGATAGATTGCGTCAGATTAGCACCAAGGCAAAAATAAATGAGAATAATATTAAATGTCTTACATTTATTGATTTTTGGTAAGTAATCATAACTCTGGATATGTCGTAATAATTCACATCATTCTCAATATAGTTAACAAAAGTTTTAACAGCTTACGGCTAAAGATATCTTGGTCACACACTAAATAAGATAGCTACAGAAGAATAAAAATAAAAAGAATTGAAGCATGATAGTTGAAATAATTTTCTTTTATTTTTATGTTAAGTTTTTGTGATACAAATTAAAAATTCTTTTCATATTTTGAAACAAAAAAGTGAATAAACGACGAAATAATGAGTAAAAGTCCGGCGCATATGAATACAACAGTAAAAGAGTCAGTCATATCATAGAGAGCACCGGCTATTGGAGGCCCTAATATGGATGAAATACCACGAAAACAACTGATGAGACCGAATGTTGTGGAAAGGGTTTCGATGCCCAACAGGTCTACCAAAATGATTGACGTCAATGACATATACGACGCTATAAAACAATTTGAATTAAAACAGATTTAAAGGAAAAACTAAAACTACTGACAAATAAATAGACCAAAAAGTATGCAATCAATGAGAAGAAGAGAATATTGATTCAAAAAGGGTATCGAGAATGTGACGACACCCGACACCAGAATGCAGTAGTTGTTTATCGTCAGCGCTGTTATTCGTATTTTCCCGAAAAGTTTTTTGCCGGATATCTTGTCACTCAACCACCCGAATAGTATTCTTCCGAAAACATTTGAGATACCGATTGCTGACAGAAGAAGTGCTGCCTTTTCTGGCGATACTAATTGGTCGCCGTCTGATCGCAAATAAAAATCACATCAATATTAATGAAAGGACTGGCCGTCTGTCAAATATGGGTAAAGATGTGATACCTTTGACACATTTCTTGGCGTGTTGTGTTATGTATACGAAAGGTATGTAATAACCAGTCATTCCGAAAATGTTGGCCACAACCAGAAGAATCATAACGGTTTCCTTCATCACAGATAAGTCAAAAAAGTCACTGATTGGTGAACATGACTGCTCCGGGTCTTCTTCAGTTTCGACATTGAGTTTAGTGTCACTGATATTATTTTTTTCGTAAAACATAGAATCACTTCTAAGCGACAATTTGTGGGAATTCTTTCGTTCTCTCGTTTGACTTAAAACATGATTCAAATCAATTTTCGACCCATTCTTCAGATTTATAGTACTTCCCGAATAGAAAATGTCTTTTCTGGACATCGGAGGAACAAAAATTGATTTCTGGGAGGAATGACTCAATGCTTTGTGAAGAGGTTTTGGAAGTAAGTCCTCTAAAAGAGGGGGTTGACTCTCAGATACTGAACGGATCTTATGTTTACTGTAAATAATTTCGGACTGAGCTAGGTTCTTGTCAAAATTTTGAAGGTTAGCTTCGATGTGACTTATATTTAATACAGAATTGACTCCGGGTTCAAAATTATTCTTTTTTTCGGTATTATTTTCAACTTCTTCGGTGACCATTATATTCAAGGGTCTCATCAAAGCCCCACAAACGGCACAATTAAGGATTAAACCTGAGGTCATAAAAAATATTCTTTAAACGATTCGGAATCATCATGTTAATTGAAATTACCTGCCAAAATGATCAGTGAGTTTTGCCAGTTATAAACGCTTAACAGAAATTGGCAGAGAGGGGCGAATAGAAATGCACCCATTCCTGAGCCACAAACTGCTACTCCTAATAATCATTTCAATAATTTATAATTAGCTTTAATTTTATGTTAATTAGAGGACAAACCGGTGGCAAAGGCTCTCTTGGTTGTGAAATAGTAGCCAACTGTGACTATTGCCGGCAAATAAATCATTCCGAACCCGATTCCGGCTGAAAAACAATGATCGCAATCAATTTAAAGTCACTCATTAATAGAACTATTTTTGAAGTCAACCAAAAAGGAAAAAAATCACTTAAATAGCATTTTAGATGAAACGGAAATAAATTATATAATAATTGCATTAAATTCATTTCCAGAGATTAATCAATGAATTAAGAGTATATTAATTGGTAACTGAGTTAACCCTAAATTCAGTAACACTTATGTAAGACAAGAATTACAAAATTTGTTTTGAGCTGATTTCCTTTTTTAAGTTACAATAATGTTGCATGTTCCATTTACTCAACTAATAAATTCTGTTGATATTTGATGGGTTAGACTCTATTTAATTAATTTTAGTTAAGACTTGAATTTTATTTCATTCTTTTATTAACTAAAGATTTGTAATTCAGTTGAGTTAAGGCAAACAAAAACCATAAGGATATCGATTGACTCAGTCTTTTAAATATTGAATTTAGTGTTTCGGTAAACATAAGAAGAAAAGGATATACTCATACGGTATGAGTCATACCTATTACTCCGTAAGTGAGGAGCAGAACAAAAGTATTGGGCGCTACCGTTGAGATCAGGAATGCCACACATGATATTAAACTACCGATTATTGTAATCGGTCGACACCCGTAACGATTGGTCAGTCCGCTCACAAATACACCTAAATATAGAACATATGCATTCAATTATCAAGGACATAGAGAACATTCTAGAATAGTTTTAATTTTGTAGATTCCAAATTGCAATTAAACAGGTGTTTATTAACTGTCAAAATTTGTTTCTTTAGATTAGACTTTTATTTTTGACATTTAATCAAATGATTAAAAATCGATCTTTTTTTTGTAATCGAAATGAAATTTGAACTTTGACTGAACAGTTACCAGTGTTAGTGTTCTGGTGATCTTTACCTAACTTGGGTTTTGACTGACATTAACAATATTTCTGATAACAATTTTTTTCTAATTAAATATTATAAATATTTTTCTGGAAATTAATTGTTATTTAAAGATAGTTAGTAACATAGATATGAATGGATGGCTTACCTGATGTCAAATAACAGCCACTCAATAGAGAACCGGCTAATGCTGTAACGGCTTTACTCGTATGAAAGTGTTCGACAAAATCATCGAAAAACAGACCAAATGTATAACAAATGCCATCGACTATGAGATTACAAAGAAATGAGGCAAAAACTATGACCCATCCATAGCCGCCATCAGGCGAGGGGTCATTTATGGTCTTTTCACTCGTTTGCTTCGAATCATTTGTTAACATCTCTTCGGGTATTGCACTCAAACTCACATATCTTTGAGAATTTGATGTCTGTATATGAATGTGAATATTAATGCTTTTATTACACTTTTTTGTAAATAAATTATTGAACTATCGGTTGATATAAATATGTTTTTTGATAAAATACTGTTTGAGAGACCAAAAGACAACCGGAAAAACTGCGATCACTTCAAGACTAGTGATGAAGACTTTAATAATTTGATAGACAAACTATTTTATCAAATAATTATTGAGTGTTTTACGGAAATGAACTTGGTAAATATTGTTATGCCTGATGTTTTTAGAAATTTCTTTCGATTGCTTATCCGATGAATCAGTAAATAAAGTTATTCTTATTTAAACATAAAATAATGTTTTGCCTCTAATTGGATATAAATTAGCGGAGAAGACATACCTTTCTATTTCTAGGCGGCAGTGGTTTTGTTATAAGATTTTTGATTTCAGTCAAATCCACTTCATCCGAGTCCATGCTATCCATCGGTAAACTATGACGCCGTTCCATCTTTTCCAAGATCAGACAAATAACTGTCAATTTGTTGATTATATTAACCAATATTTCTGAAAATGGGGTCAACTTTTGAAGAAATCGATTCAATAAATATAAACAATTTTTTAGCAAAACTTTTAATAATTTTTGTATTTCTTTCCGAAAATACAAATATATCGGAAAATAATATAATTAATGGTTAAGTGGTTTTTCGTATATTATTCTTGACGTCAGAAATATGAAGAAAAGAAGAGTTCTTTAATACTAACAAAACTTTTTGAATTTCATTTCTTATCAAATATTGATTCACTCATTTCTATAACATATTAGGCGTTCACATAATATACACAAAAAACATAAATATTTTTCTTTCAATTAATATATAGAAAGGTATATAAAAAACATTAGGAATTATTGTGAAAATGGATATCGTTTTTGATGTCAAACCAATTGAAGACTCACTTCAACACAGGATTGATATCAACTTCTTATCTAAATCTAAAAAATTAATAAAAGATTTGCCGAAAAATTCGAACTCACTCTTGAAGTGTGAGATAATGTACTCTTGAAATATAAAAATTATGATTAAATAGAAGGAAAAATCTGATAAATAGCGAATTGTGCGGTCGTTAGAAGTATTTCACAATCAATTAAAACTATTTCTGAATTAATAAATAATCACTGGTCTTATGAACACAACTTTATTTCGTATCAAAACATATAATTATGACTAAAAATTCTGAAAACAAGTCTTAAGACACGAGACTATCAATTATGAGCTCAGATCTCAATATTTTGCTTTCAATATCATTCGATGTTTTGCATAACAAATATAATTCATTTGTTTTTGTTATTTAATTAATGTGTTTATCCTTTATTGCGAGTGTCAGAGAGATTCACAAGTTTTGGCACAGAATATGATCAGAATGTGATCAGTGATCAGTTATCAGCCAAGAATCCGATGGTGTGTCAGAAGAGAATTTTTAGTTTTCAGACCTATTTTTCCAGAACTTCAGAGCAATCGATCTTTAAATTGTTTTTCCTCCAGAATTGACGACTCAGTCGCTAATTAATTGTATACTTATTCTCGAGTACTGCCAAACATTTATATAAACGCACAGAATTCCTGAGCTAAAGGATCAGGGTAAAAGTAATCAACTGAAAGATATAAATAATTGTTGACTTGTGATGAGTTTTGTTAACATTCTTGAACTTTATTGAAGTGCGGATCAGTTTTGCAGTAATTTGAATACAATTTGTATTTTGTTTTCAATTTGCATATAATTCTATGAAATGATATCAAATAATAAGTTGTTATTTATATTATTTGACAAATTATATGCTTCACTTTAAATTTATTACCAAGAACATCTCAAATTTTAATTTCTAAATAAATTATCCTCTCTTTTAGTCTATAATTATGAATCTATTTCAATGGATTGAAGGTCAGTCAAAAAGGATAATTGACTCAATGTTTTTAATAAACACTCGATTCGATTCTTGGTTGATTCAATTATTTTTACACGTTAATTGATCCAGATCAATGGCTAAGATTGTGTTATCTTCACTTCAAGTGTTATTCACTTTTATAAGACTTAACGAAACATACGAAACAATGTTTGAAAAAAAGTGATTACTTTTTGCAATCAGTGATAGCGTTGTTTCGAAGCAAACCTTCTAATAGAAAGTGAGGGAAAGCATTGCAAACACTAATCATAAGATCGTTGGCTATCAAACCAAATGTTTCGTATATGGAGTGCTCCTCAATTACAGCCACACGTTTGACGTACCCATTGATTACACCTTTGAATAATTAGTTTGATTTAATCAATAGTTAGTGATTATTATCTTTGATGTCCTCAAAATATCACTCATCAGATTAGCGCTAAATTTTCTCATATTTTGTTGTATTAATTGTATTAACAAAGGATTTATGTTAATTGTATTCAATGAAAAGAGCCAAGAGTAATTGGATAAAATTTAATAGTTATAAACCGAATTTATCACTGCCTGGAGTATCTGTTTATACAAGTTTATGCAAGTTTATAGAATCCAATGCCAGATAATATAAAAATCATAACTAATTTGTTAGAAAGGATTTAGAATTTTATTTTTGAATTCTCTTTATTTGCTTTTCACGAATAATTTAATTGAAATCAGAGAATATGAATTCAAAATCAGAAAAATCCAAGAATTTAATAATAAATACAAATATTTTTCAAATTAGAAGACATCCGAAACACTGTTTTATTAAAGATTATTAAACCACATAATTGGATGAAATATTTCTAACTATGTCTAACTCTAGGCTTTTTTCTTTGATTCTAAATTCAATATAAAATTTTCCAAAAGTGAATGACGTGTTTGTCGGCCACATTTTCATTTATTTCTATTTTCACCTGGATTTATTCAGTTAGGTACTTTGTTTCCAGGAAAAATTTTGTTTAAAATAGTGAAAATTCACTCAAATTATAAATAAATAATTTTTCCGCATTTTTCTGATTTTCGAAACTGATTTCTAACATAATATGTATTAAACAGAAGTTAATTAAAATTTTCAATTAATACAAATCCGATTAAAACATTAAAATTGAACTAAACTTTTGAAACATTCTCTAAATCAGACCTCGCCAACGGGGATTCATCGGGGGGGGGGGGTGTATAGCCCGAAATACCCCCATGAGGCCGAAAATTTTGGAAATATGGCCGCCGGAAGCGAAAATTTGGCATTTTAGGTGCAAGTTATACCCTACCTTATACCCTATGAAATTTTTTTTTAAAAACTTCAGCCCCCTTCCCCCATAATACTCCCCGAGCCGAAGAAGTTGCTCTGCGATGTCTGCTCTAAATATATTAAAGCCTTAAATTAAAGTTTTGATGAATGCTATGCAAAACAATAATCAAAAGACTTTCTAATGGATTGAATATTTGGTGAACTAATTGCTTGTTTAAAAGCATTTCGACTCATTTTATTAAATGGTATTAAAGGAAAAAACTTTAGACAACAAATCCACAGATAATTGAAAAAAATGTTCTAAAAATATATGTGAGCACATATTTTTAGGTAGGTATTTATAAATTACCTTGATCATACCAATATCATATAAAGGAAGGCCACTCATCTCCCCTTCTGTTCCAGATGAGTTATATATCAAATCATTGTGCTTTCACCAATTACCATTTATAATGCCTTTTATCATGTCCGATATATTAGATTAGCTAGGTGCGACTGAACCCTCCCTTTTTGATCTAGAATCTATGATAGTAAAAATGTGATGAAAAAAATAAATAAATAACGAGAGACACAAAGAATCAAAAAATTCATTGATTTTATTGACGATAATTATCGGGTTTTGCTTCGATTAGATACAAGTTTTTTGGGACAAATTTGACGCAAAATATTTGTCATATAAATGATTAAATAATTTGGAACTAAGAAAACAAAATCTAATATAACTATGATTTACACAAATAATCGTATTTCAAGTTAAATATCACATAAAATAACACAACATTTGACAACAATTACTGAAAATATTATTATCGATGAGTTTTGATTACAAAGAATTTGTTTTGAAAAATTCCTGAATTGAATGTCTGAAAACATTTGTCTTAATTTCATTGATTTGTTGATACAGTTTTGTTAAAATTCAATAACAAGATAACCAATAGTCTAATAATTGTTAAAAATGTCATTTTTTCAACAAAAAGAACCAAATAATGGAAAAAATTTAATAGTTTTTCTTCTGAAGAAATATAAAATAATTTGTTTTTATTTGAATTGATATTATCGTTCACTTCAGAGATTTATTCTATGAGTTGAAAATCGAAACTCATTTCACTTTAAAAACATTTGTTTTTCGGTTTTTGGCAGAAAATTCTCATAAAATCGATTAAAATGAAAGAAAAAACTTATTTTGTGATAAAATCAAATCACTATAAAAGTTACGATTCATTAACTCATAGAATAATTTTCTTTTCTGAATTTGTCTGAATTCACGTATTTTATGGCGAGCTATGACTCGAGTCTCTCTTGAATCGGATGCCCTCTTCTTTGAAGGGACTCTTTTTAAATCTGATGCCCTCCTCATTGAATGGACTCTTCTTGAATCTGATACCCTCCTCATTGAAGGGCGACTTTTTGAATCTTATACCTTCTTCATTGAACGGCGTTTTCTTACTTAAATTCATTTGATGTGTATTTAAAGGCGTGAATCTTGAATTAAAATCCATTGAGTTTGTAGTGTCGTAACCATTGGTTTGGTATGAATCAGACTTTTTAAACCTTATGCCCTCTTCTTTGAAGGGACTCTTTTTGAATCTGATCCCCTCCTCATTGAAAGGAGATTTCTTGAAGCGAATTCCCTCCTCATTAAACGGACTCTTTTTAAATCTGATCCCTTCTTCATTGAATGGAGACTTCTTGAATCTGATGCCCTCCTCATTGAACGGCGATTTCTTGAAACGGATACCTATTTTGGTTGAAAAGAATTCAAATTCAATTTAAAAAGAAATCTCAATAAAAGCCATCAAAACACTTATTTAGGATTCAATAGATATGAAAAGAGTATTAAAAGCTTTCTTTAAAAATATGATTAAATTTTAATTTAATATTTTCATAATATCTGATAAGTTAATGCACACCCTCTTCGTTGAAGGGACTTCTCTTTTGTTGAGGAAATCGATCGGAAAGGGATCTCTTATATCTAATGCCTTCATCGTTGAACACAGACTTCTTGAATCTGATGCCTTCCTTCTCGAATGGATTCTTCTTAAATCTAATTCCTTCGGCATTGAAGGGATTCCTTTTGGATGACCAGGCTTTAGAAGAGAAAGGATTCCAATTGAGCCAAGAGTCGGTATCCCAGGCATTGCTCCGCAAATATCTGATGCCTTCGTTATTAAAGGGAGACTTTTTAAAGCGAATGCCCTCTTCCTTAGGGCTGAAGTATTTCTTGAATCTAATGCCTTCGGAGTCAAAGGGCGACCGTTTGATGCCTTCGCTTATGTAATCGGAATCGGACACAGAATCCACACATTTATCATACAATTTGATTAATTCACTTATACTGAGCCCTATGTGGTTGTCTTTACATTAAGAAAAGGGAGAGAAAACAGAAACAGTTTATCAATTAATGAGAAATAAATTAATAAAATAATTAATTGCAATCAACTTCAAGTCATTAGTATTACGCTTATAATTAATTGGATGCTCTTACAACTCTTGTTAGACAACTCCCAGTGGTTTACCCAACAATAACTCTGAAATATTCTTAAAATCATGAGTGAACACAATCAAATTAGAGTTGACTAGGATAAATTGTGTTTGCAAGGGAAGCTTCAAGCTAATCAAAATTCAAAGCAATTATTTAGACTGCTAAATAAACGGATCTATAAATGATCTATAAATGATCTATAAATGATTTATAAATGATCTATTTAAATCACTGCCTTTGAGAAGACGTTGTTTCCACTTAAGTTACATTCTATTGGTATAAATAGTCTCTGATTTTATTATTTAATGGAATCGCGAAACCATTACAACCGACTAATTATCAAAACCGAAGTCAGTTAATGATAATTAGGATTTCACTGATTAGTCTTAATCTCTTTGAGAGCACTTCTCATCTCTTATTAAGAGCAGTGAAATTGTTCCGCCTCTTCCTCAAGTCCTTTCATCCAAACTAATGCCATAAGTCTTGATATTTAATCCAGGCATTTCGTCAACTTTCACAAATACCCTCAACTCTTTTCATTCGATTGGGGTTTAAGTTTTCATTTTGATCTTTTCAGACACTCTTCACTATATTTTTTTTTAATAAAATTTTAAAATGAATTCCAAGAAAAGTTTTGAAGGGCATAAAACTTGTTTTCAGCAAGCAGCATTATCAATAAAACAAAAGGGTTTTAAGCAATTGTTGATTGAAAAGACATGTAATCGACGCCAGGCCTTAAGTCAGGAACAATTCAACAAGAAAAACATGTCCGGAGAAAATGGACATTCTTCATGTACATGGTAAATTTTGACTTGAAAATTCATAGAGCACAAATGCCAAAGCTGGTGAGACAGTGTTTGGGTTTCGCCAAAATGCCCTGAAGTTGACATAACTTGGTCAAAAGTGCGTAAACCATTTTTGATGGGCATTGAAACTGAATTTTGTTGAGGCGAAGAGCCCCTGGTCTTTTACACTTTTCACAGATAAACATTCTGTTGAAAGTCAATTCTTTTTTTGAATAGACAAAAGAATAATCTTGATCTTGTAATTGACTCTCGAAAAATAGGTATTCCTATACAATTAGTGTATTTAATGAAAAATTATTGATTATTAATCGATACATAAATTTGTGAATTGAATTAACTTTTTCTGATACTAAATAACCAAATGAGAGACATTCGGTTTCAGTAATTAATGAGTAATTTATAAGTAATGCAAAAATTGTGTTCGTCTCACAAATACATGTTTCAAATGAAGTCAATATTTTGCATCAGATTTAAGCAAATATTTGACATATTTTCCTATTTGTGATTAAAACATGAGATGAGACTCTTTTAGATCAAATATATTAATATTTTGAGTAAATTCTTAACAAAAATTTATAAAATATATTGAATTATCTTAAAGAATGCGTAGGAATTGTTATAATCTACCAAAGTTTACTTGGAACAAAAAAAGATGATTTAATAAGTCTGGAACTCATCCTTTAAGTCCTCTTTTATTTGTTCAGAAATGTAGAGCCAACCCATCCTAAAAGGTCTCTCCCACTCCGTCTCTGATCTAAGCTTTTGTTTCTTTTCAAAACAGTTTTTCAAATAAACCTAATAATGAAATTTGTTAATTCTTGATAAAACTGTCCCTGAAGATATTTAAGTGTTAAAGTAACAAGGTTATTTGTTGTTTGTTCTAGCTTAAATTCCAGTCTAAAAGAAACAAAATTCATTTTAATCATAATAAAACTTTTGTTAGATATCCCAATTAATTAATTAAATTAAAGAATCAATAATTAATCGAGATAAATTTTTGCCCTGGTCTTAAATTTATTCATTACATAAAATTAATTATACTACTCAAGTTTTTTGAATACATGGGTTAATTAAAACCTCAATTAGTCTGAAGTCTATCGCTTTTGAGTAACAAATTATTTATAAATATATCAAATTTTTGAACTCAGAAAAGTGAAAAATATATAATCGATTAAATCAATTAAAGCACTTTAATTAATGTAATGAAAGCCCAAAAAATGTGGAAATTCCCTTGACAATTTAACACTGGAGTAAATTTGGCAATAAAATCAATCACCATTATGGAAAAGCGGAGAAAACATTAGCGGTTAATGATTTACCCCGGGTTTGATTAAGTTTTGATTTCATTTAATATTGATAGGAGTGCCACCACCTTGGTGACACTCTGACTAGTAAAATGGACTAGTTCTGTTCCTATTTGACTAGAA
>JAQGBD010002046.1:0-11811 GCA_034698165.1 Punctoribates punctum | reverse complement strand
ATGACAGATCTTATAAATAAAACGCTTTGGAGCGGAACTTACAGCCAGTCTATGAAACGCAGACATTCCAGTTATGCCATACTTTTATTAATAAAGAAAATAATAATTAATTAATATTTCATGATTTACAAAGTTTTTTGTTTAACTTCAATAATCTTTAATTAGTTTATTTCTTTTCAAAATTAATTATTTATTTTGGATTCAAGTTTATTGAAACCATATTTTATAACTCAGAATAAAAATAAATGTTTTTATTTCAAACATTTATAAGAAACTGAAGTCAATGTTCAGTGAGTTTTTAGTCTTCAGATCACCGAAAATCATAAAAATAAGTCATGTGTTTAGTCAGACATAAATATCTGATTTGTCATATAATGAACATTTGATTGACCAAGCAAATAATCAGAGGAGTAGTAACTTGAAAATTTTGAAAATTCAAGTTCAGGAAAGAGTAGTTTTATTTTTATTAATTGAAATTATACACGAAATGAGTGATTTGAAGCAATAAAATCCAAAATTAATTTAAAACAGGTTAAGATATGAATAGAACTTGCTCAATTTTTTATTCTGAAAATTGACAAAATGAGACAAAATATATATTAAACACATTTATTGAATACAACGACAAAAACAATTGAATGATTGGAAAATTAATTAGAATCACCCATCAATTTGAATAAATTAAGTCAATAGACAAATGGCTTTCAACTATTTTAATAGTTTGTTAGCTTTAATCACATATTAGTATAGATTTCTCCAAGATGTTATTACTCTGGGTGAAAAGTTATTTAATATTAGATAAAGTAATAAACATTTTATGAGACAATTAATACCTTTGTTGTCCGAAAATCATTTTTCCCCAATGAGTCAGTTTGTCATTAGAGGCAAAGGCCAGGGGTCCAGAGACCACTCTTCCGATTACGGTATCAAATTTGAGTTTTCCCTTAACACAGACCGACGTTATAACAGAAATGTCATCAATAAATCCATGAGGAGCTGCAAATCAGCACAGGATTAGCTCAGAATAGATTGCAATAAAACAAAGCTTTATATCTATTAATTTTGTTGTAAATCTGGAAACTGTCAGTTATTTCATATACTGCTTAAATATTTAACCAATTGCCCAATACTTGTGAACAACGAACAATGAACAAGGTAATCAGAATAGAATTGACAATTTTACCGACAAAACTAAAGGTCTGATTGAAAATAGGGTCGGAATCGGTTTCGGCCAAAACTGTGTTGGTTTTGATTGACTTGATTTTATGAGAGGCACACATAAGAGTCACCTTCACATACGTCTCCAGTTTAGCTAATTTTGACAACAATTTTATTAATTGACTCAAACATTGGAACATAAATACAATTATTTGTCCCTTTGATTAGGTTTTTGAAGAGCGAGAACTTTCTCATTAGAAGTCGTTTACACCGCAATATTCCGACCGTCAACTTATCGGTGGCCGCAGAATAACTCAATGATAACAGTAATTGCGGACCATTTGGTCTCATTTCCAACTATATGTTTAATATTTCAAACAAATTAGTCATCAATTTGAAAATTTATTCAAATAATAGCTACCGATGGCTGACATTTGAAAGTCATGTTATGTTTTTTCGATTCTCCGGGTTTTGTCATACAGTTTAAGGGGAGTACTATGTGTCCGATGGCATCAAACCTTCCCTGTCTCTCATAGTCGAAAAGGGAGAGTCGAAGCATCAGATTCTTTAGAGTCTCGAACTTTTCGACGTCAAAAATGAAGTCTTCGTGAAAGTGAGGGCTCAGAGTATTCTTTACTTTCCTCGAACTCTGAACTGAAATCACATCCTTTGAGTTAAAACTATTTCTGCTGTCGTTTTGTTTTGGAATCAAATTTATTTTAATGAGTGTGTCGTAGCACTTCTTCCGTCCCCTTTGGGGCAAATCACTCGCTTTATCCAAATGCAAGTTAAGTCTTATTTGAATATTAATAATAAAATAATTATTTGAATTGTTTTGGAAAATAAGCGAAATATCAAACCTTTTCCTCTTTTGGTCGAAATTCGTTGAGAATAACAAATTGCCAAAAGTCAGGTCTTCCTCTTCGGTCGTAATGTTTTCCACAGAATTTTCAGCAGCACTGACCCCTTCCTCTTCGGCTATCATTTCTGTTTCATTTTGTGCTAAAAATCGATTCAATGACTTAATTAAAAGATTTAAACTCAAACCTTAATTAATATAATTTCCTAAAATACATTACTTTTTATGGATTCCTTATATAAGGAAAGTCTAATACTTGACGTGGAATTAGTCCTCTCCAAGAGGTCAGGACTCGAAAGTTTGGGTATTCTTTCGGGCCATTCATGACTTATGCCGATTAGATTTCTAGCGATGTCTGAATGTCTTCTCTTTTTAATCAAAGCGAAGGGATCGTCCTCTTCGGCAATAGTGGAGGCAGAGGTCACCGAATCTCTTTTGAAACTTTTCAAACTCGGTGTTAATGAATGAACTGAAATAAAATCAAAACCAAATTTGTTTTGAGTTTTAAGAAAATGCATATAAAATAAATGTAAAAATTTGTTTAATATATACAATCATAAAAAAAAAGATTTCTGATGTTATTTACAAACATACATAATATTAAATAAATATTTAATCATTAATTGTCAAAAATATTACTTTTTTGAAAAATAAAGTATGCTAGATAATTTAAGATAATATTTAAGCTCATTTAATAAATTATAGGCTAATATAAGAATATGTAAAAAGGAATTATTGTAAACCTGATTGAGTAGAGAAACTTCTCTGTGGAACCCAAAAGCGTAGGTTTTCGGGGTCTTCCTCCTCATCGTCTTCTTCTTTGAGGTGGTTTTGGTCGGACTTCTTGCAGAAAAAGTGCCAAATTCTTAAATTCCATAAACTTGTATACAAATTATGGCATAAATTATGGAAATAATTTGGACACATATTCAATAAGAAGAGATAGTGTATGGGTTGGCGCACATCTCCAATATTTCAATTCTGGGATTTTAATAAATTATAAATCAAAATATCGAATAAATTGGATTCAAGGGAAAGGATAGCCTATTATTCTGAAAGAGAAGCTAATCAAGGATTTGTTAGAACCCTATGTAATGTGGGCGTCAATTACCAAACGTATGGCATATCGTATATGATATTTGGCTTTTGACTGGTGGTTGTGATGGTTGTGCCATCAGTGCCGGCAATACTCTTCTCATTATTGTTTGACTAATATATTGTGTTTAAGCCAAATGAGAGCAGCTTTTAGTCAATATTAAGTTGAAACAGATGGCAACGAGAGAGGTGGCGGAACACCATATACAACACCATATATACACTGTATGAACAGGTGCTACAATCAATAGGCTTTAATTGTGGTGTTCTTTGTGCCAAACTTGACAATTAATTGTGTTCTCATCTCAAGTGCTTTGCTTTCTCTCAAAAATGATTACCGAATAAAAACTTAACTAATTTATTGAAACAAATTTTAGTCAATATTTTTATCGAAGAACTCATTGTTTATAATCCAATCATTTTATTCTTCAATCCAAAGGTTTTTCAAACAGATTAATAGGATTTGTGACAAACAAATACATTTGTCTCCAGTGAAATGTGTGTTCTTGATCATTTATCATCAATTACTAATTGCTTGTAGTTATCTAAATGGAAAGTTTCATTAATAACCTAGTTGATGCTCCCAACCTCTACAATCAATATTTTCTCACTATTTCATAAACATATTTATCAAGACTTGTTTGTAACTGAATAGAGAATAATCTTTTTTTTTGTAAATAACAAAACATTTGCTAATTCATTAGAATTGAGCAAGATTCCTGAGCAACTGTATACAAATAAACATCTGAAATGAATGCCCTTTTAATCTTTAATTTAGGAAAATAGCACAGAATTATTGTAAACCTTCATATTGTGGAATACGATCGAAAATATGCTGGCTAATTTTTCAATTATTAATCTAAAGTTAATTTGATGTGGAAAACAAATATCTGTAAATAAAACGATTGTATAATAAAGTGAACTCAGAATATGATTTATGTTCGCAATAATTACTGATAACAAGCAATAAATGTCTGTTTAATCCGGATCTGTGACGACATGACTGGACTACTTGTGTCACACAATTGATCCAAACCTTAACCGTATTTTCATTACATGGATCAGTTATATGATTGAACTTCCATATTGTCTAAAGTCTGCCAACAATTGAATGTATGAAAACTTATTTGAACCGACAAACTGTCGTAATATTCGGATTGACGTCAAAACCTTGTTATCCGAATAATTCATGTTTTCTCCAATTAATGTAATAAATGGATTAAATGTAAGTGAGCTAGAGCACCTGCCTCTAAACAAATACTTTTACACAGATAACAAACACAAGAACTGCTCGAAAACAGAATACTTTTGATGCGATTTCATTGAAATAATGAATTGAAAACTTTTATCACAAACTATGAGCCAAAAGTCGGAGACAGAAAACAATATGAGTGACGGCCCCTCCGTTTCCCGCAAACAATTAGAAGAAAACCGCAACTCCTTTGAAGAGTTGTTGAAATCGCCTCAAATATCGATTCCTATAGTGTTGATCAGTGTTTGTATCATAAGTTGTCTCATATTCTATGTCTGGCGAACGGCAAGAGTTCGGCAGAAAAAGAGTTCACAATTACAAGCGTTGACATCAAAGCCGTCCTCATCTCAATTGTATGCCGGGGTGAGAGCCAATCAAACCATTGAGTTCGTTGTGCCCACAATTACTCTCAAAGCAACGGAATCCAGTTTTTCATTGACCGAAGAATCTGATTCCGATTTGACTCAATTTGGTTACAGTTCTGATTACAGTAACAGAAGTCGTAAAAGAAATTCTCGGATTCAGATCAATGAAAGTGAGATCAGTAAAGGTCTTTATGAGGACCCACTGCCTAAACCCGACCAAAGACCAGAAATCAATTTCGTTCTTCACTACAGTTTTATGAGACAACAGCTTCTTGTGGTAAGTCTTATAGCATTTCTTAACTTTGCTTTCCTTATAATCACCTGTTTTTCACTTAAGTTATATAAATTCAAAATTTTTGACTCAATTCTAATGAATTTGAGGATAAATCTGATAATTGAATAATTAGTTCGAATTTTTATTTTATGGTCAGATAGACCTTGCTTACTCATTAAGCCCAGATTTGAATTATTTTAAGGACAAAATACAACTTCATAAGCAGTTTCAGGGTTACCATGGCACGTGAATATGCTAGTTGCGTCGTCGAAAGCCCAACTGTAGGCATCGCGACACATTCCCTTGAAATAAGCAGGGTAGTTATGTGGGAAATGATTTGGTGTGCATTTGTTGCGGTCATTCATAGCACCGGAACAGCAGTAGGCTTCTGATCGCCATTTAGTGCACGCGCTCTGACAGGCAACAGTACGTCCGCCCGATTTAATGGCCAATTCTGCGGGACATTTGCCGTTCACATCAGCGCTACAGTCGATTGGGTTGCAGTCGTAGTGACCATTCGACACTTTTTTAAATGTTCCTGCCACAGGATTAATTCTCATGGCCAAATTGAAACCATCCACTTGACTTATGTCGTAGAAATCTTGGTTACCCCAACCATTTAGTTTAATCTCGGCCAATGTTGTTGGAGGCTGTCCCCAGCCTTGACATTGTATTCTATTTCCTGTTTGAAAGAATGATCAAGGTTAATATTTACTTTACTTAAACCTTTAGAATTATTTTCGGACCGCAGTCTCCTGTTTCACAGTGACCGTTAGCACCACAGTTAGTCCGACCCCAGATTCTGCCTGCCCAATTATGTTGTACTTGAAATTTGTGGGTCGCTCCGGCTTTTAACTCGAATCCACCCCCTTCTGGATGCGGAAATCCCGGATTGCCGGACAGTCCCGGCCATACTGTGAAGTGACAATTGTTTCGAATTCGGATTTCATTTCCGAAAACAAAAGAAACGAAAATTGAGAAAAAAATTAATTTCATTTTTATTTTAAATAACTTTTAATTTAATATTCTATTTAAATGACTTATTTTCGATCTTTTTATACAAATATTCTGAGTAGAAGTGATGGGAATTCCATCACTTGTGGTCTCAAATTAATTCATTTTTGATAAGATTTCTCTTTTTATATCCATTAATGCGATTGAACAAGGCAATTAACAATTGATAAATTGCACATTTTCTTAAATAATAATTATTTGGCAATGAATGACATTTGTTTGTGATATTGAGGCACATCTACATTACATGTGTTATATTTTCATAAAACCTTTCCATTAACTTTGTTTTCGAACCTTTAAATTAATGTGATTTTATAATGTTGCTAGACAATCTTGTCGGCGCAGAATTTACCTCAAAAGAGGAATTGTCCGAACCCTTTGGTGAAAGTGGTTTTATTGCCCGAAAAGAACACGAAATTTGTTACAAAAGTCCAAAAAAATACTTCAAATCCAGTCTTCAACGAACTCTTCATATTTCAAGCAATGAGAGACTCTTTAGACAATCGGATCCTCAAAATTACTGCATATAATGCGGACTCATTCTCCAGAAAGGTTATCATCGGAAGGGCTTTATTTCCATTGAGAACCGCAGATATCACGAGTCGGGTCAACAAAGATGTTATGACTGATGACATCAGTTGTGAATTGAGAAACGTATAAATGATTTAATCTTTTTTTATTTGTCCGAAATGATGATATTGTTTTCCAGAACCAACCCTCCGGAGAAATTCTAATATCTCTCAGTTATGACACAACTTCTTCGACATTGACTTTGGGAGCTCTTAAAGTCAGGAATATATTCGACAGAGAAGTTCAACAAAGTATTGATAAACCAAAAGCAAAACAAATTATCAAAATTTCAATTATTTTAATTGATTTTCAGTTTATATGAAAGTTGTTTTGTTTGTAAAACGAAAGCGAATAAGAAGTCGAAAGACTACTTTACAAAGAGTTAAATCAGAAATTGACTTCAATGACATATTTCACGTCAATATTGAGAGGGAGACCATTAATGAGGTGACAGACTATTTACTTAATTACAATTTAACGCATTCTTTTATACTTTTAGCTGACAATAAGTATCTCAATATATGGAAAGTCGATGGCTTTCACTAACAAACACCTTTTGGGGCGGACACATGTCGGCAAGTCTTGTCCATCAGCACAAGGAAGACAACACTGGGAGGAAATGCTGAGCAACTTTGAAAATAATGTTAGTCAATGGCATATATTTTCCTGATTTAGTTTTTAACTAAATTTCTATTATAATAAATAAATAAAATCCTAAAAATATATGGCTTTAAATTTATTCTTATATATGTTTTACGATTGATTCAAATCCATATCAAATATTTAATTATATTTTAATATTTCCATAAAAAACATTTTACAAGAGTTTATTACAATTAAGTTATATTATAAAACATTTCAGTATTTAATTAAATAATTTTAATGCAATAATTCAATTGAATTCATATTCTTCTCGAATGTACTGAAAATATGAGAGGATTTAAGTGAAAGGGATGTCAAATAATATTATAATAGTTGTGATGCTATTAAATGAGTGAAGAGTTTCCGAACCCGAGATCTCAATTCTTGACTAGTCTTCCAAAAATGTAAAACTTTTCGGTTATTTTTGAGAATTCAATTACTGAACTCTTATATCACAGACGCGGAAAGGGATCAAATTATGCGGAAAGGGATCAAATTATGCGGAAAGGGATCAAATTATTTTACACAATTATCTCGTATTCCTTTGAATTGTTTTTCGGATCCATTTGACCAAATTGGGTACTTTTGCGTAAATACCATACCTTCCTTTCCGACCACAGCCTTCACCAAAACTATTTGAAAATATATATCAATAACTTATTCTGCAATTGGTTTAGTGATTAGTTACCTGGTAATTCCATAAACGAACCATTTTTCGAGTGTCCTCTCTTCAAAAGTAACTTTTTTACTGAAGAGAAGGGGTCCGCCACTATCTCCGGCACAGCTGTCAACTTTGCCCCTCTTATATCCGGCACAAACCATATTCTTTGAGATGAAGTAATTTTCGTAAACAGATTTACAGTCATTGGCGTCGGCGATAGGAACCTGTGCTTGGTGCAACACATCTGTCCCAAAGACAGCAGAGTTGCGTCTTTTACCCCAACCCAGGATTGTACCCAAACTATTGACTGGCATATCGTCCTCAGGAGAGGGCAGACAAACTGGTGATACGAATCGACTCATTTTGAGAGGGGTTCTGAGTCGAAGTACTGCTATGTCATTGTCAACAGTCTCTGCGTCGTAGTCCGGGTGGACAAAGATGTCAGAGACACGGATCTGTTGTTCATATCCATCGGCGAATATCAAATCGTGTTCTCCAGCCCTCACATAAAGACGTCGACGAACGCAATGGGCTGCAAACAAACCATTGATTTGAGTTCAACTCATTTATAAGTCATTTGTTTTAATTACCGGCAGTTATAACGAATTGCGGACTTATTATAGTTCCGCCACAAAAGGGTTCGTGATATCGGTTGAGGATAGAGACCATCCACGGCCAGCGCCCCTTCACGGCTTCCCGACCACCAATTATCCGTAGATTAGAAGCCATATCATTGAGAATCGATGAAATGCCACAATTGTGGTCATCGATTGGATCAGACACTTCAGTGATGTTATTGGGTGTGTCAATAGCACCCGAATTCACATCATTTTTGTGTTTGCCCTTGTACAGTTTTTCGCACTGACTGTCGGGCATATAGCAGAGGGCGTCCTCTTGTATTATACTATTGCTGCAGATTTGCTTCATTTCACAGGAACGCGATCGACGGGTGCGACAGGCGGTGGTACAGGACGACCACTCAGACCATTGCGAGTAAACATAACTTTGCAAATGATAGAGAACTCTGAACTGCGATGAGCGACCTCTTCCTCTTTGGGGGATCTCTTGATCTGGTGTTGAAGTGGAGCCGTCATTGAAGAGACATTTGCCTCCTCTGCAACTGCGCTCCTCTTTCAGAATAGTTGAACGACAGTAATCAGAAGACACGCAGTGTCTTGTCCTGACTTGTTTGCAACGGCGCCGACATTTACTCCATTTGGACCATTCGCTGTAAATGTCGTCATAGCTCAGGGTATCCGTGGAAGGGGTGGTCGAACCGCTATTCGATTCATTGAGGGATTTGTGCTGAACCACAACCATTTCATTGATTTTACTGACCTTCTGTTCGAATTAATTTAAAATTCAATAACAAGTTCATTTCTCACTTGAAAATATAAGCCTGTCATTAATGAGTTTTAACTAGATCATTCCTTTAAAAAGAATTGTTTGCATATAATTCTGAAACTACACTCAAACCGAGTGAAGTGAAAACTATTCATTGGGTTTAATATCGAAATTTGGAAAACCTATAGATTAGAACTTTCTTTTGTGAGATGCGGTCAAAGTCCTGGGTTATTCAAAATTCAAATTCGCAAAGAAAACTCTGATTGATAGCTATTTATGTCATTAAATAAGTTTAATAGAACTCAGAAAACTGAATCTATGAATGAGAAGACTTACCACTCGATGTCTGTGTCGATGTTTAGCTTCAGTTGAACTTAATTTTAAAAATAATAAAACAAAAGCACAAAAAATAATTGTTTTCTCAGTTTTGAAAAACATTTCGAAAGTGTTTGAACGTTGAAAACAAGTGATGTGTTATCAAAATGAAGAGTTTGACCAAAATTTCTTTGAGTTAAGAATTCAGAGATAATTCTGAGACATCAGAAGTCGTCTGCAATGACTTTATGCCATTCGTTAACGAATGTAAAACTCGTGTGAATTCCTCCTTTCCATTGCTTAAACAGTGCTCACAAACAGGTGTCTATTGATTGAGCAGATATACAGACAATCGCAGCTACTTTTCCCTCTCGACCTCATCCATAAAAGCTTAGCTTATTTGACACAAGCGTTAAATCAAACATAAGCTAATAAATGAGAAAACACAAGCCCACCAAGATTAAAATTCTAACCATTATTATACCTTTTCTAACAGTTTGACAGCATTTTTAGGTAAAAATCATAATTTCAAACAATAATTAATTCTATGAATAGTTTTATGCATTCAATGAAATGATTTGCAAAAAGTTTTTTAAAAAATGAAAAAACATTTTTTTTATTCAGAAATCAATTGTAAAGAATGCAAAACAAGTGTCGCAGAGAATCACTAATTAATTGAATTTAAATAAAACGAAGGAAAGTATTGCAAATTTTGATCTAATTTTGATATTCAATGGCATTCAATGAAATGGCAGTGAATTCTCAATTCTGGGAATATGTGTCAAAAGCCAATGTTTGCAATTACTATATATTTATCAATAGATAGTCAGAGCTATAGATTAATAGTTTTGGGGAATTCGTAACTTTTAAGACAACAAACAAGAAATATAAAAGTCAGTCGATTAGGGACAGCCTTGTGGTAGAGCACAGGTGTGAACAACAAATGTCGAAAGCATTAAACATTAGTGTCCGCCCGAATGGGCACATCTGTAGCACAAGAAAAGGATGAAAACTTTATTTGACATTAGAATTATAGCATATATTGCGCTCCTCTTTACTTCTCTGTTAGGAATTAGAAGCCATACAAAGCACGTGCGCTCTATTTTATGGCATTACATCCCTGTCCAACACAGATATGCCAAACCTCTCATACCCTGATTGCAATAAAATAGACAAATAAATAGACAATTCATTAAACTTTGAGCAAAATTTCATATAATTTTCAAAATATTTCAAAATTTAAATTAAATTAGAATTAAATTAGAATTAAGTTTAGAGTAAAAGAGAATATAAGTTATAAAATGTATTAAATGAAAGAGAATTTCATTGTTCGTCAAATTTCTCAATTAAATGATGGGATTAACTCTCAAATTGATGTCAATCTTTGGGATTAAAGTAAATGAGTCGGGTCAGCATCGATGTCACGCATGGAATCTGTTTCTTCTGATGGAATTCCGGGTCATTTGGAACGTTAGACTCGAAATCGTAGGCAACCATTCGGCTGACAATCGTTAACATTGTCTGCAAATCCATATTCGATGAGTGTTTGCCCAACACCTGAGTCAAGGCCTGAATGAACCAGGACCCCTGAGATGTGTTTCTCCACGAATAATAGCCTACAATTCAATTGTTTATTGTTTCAAATCATTACTAATATATCCAATCGAATGAATACCGGGAACAGTGCTGTAGGCTATCAGGAAGTCCGCAAAGTTGGGGATACGATAAAAGCTGTTACCAGCGTCGGTCACATCGAGGGGGCCGTGAAGTGTGACTCCAGTGTCCAGTTTGTCGCCCTGACACGCCTACAACACTCTTAGCATTAGCCATCATTTTCCAAATTAAGTGGTGGACAGCCATCACTTCATTCTTTTACAGTAAAGTAAAGCTATACCTGAATGAAGAATATCTTAGGTTTTCCGGCCAGAGTCGGGCACTGATCTCCTTTGAAGAGAGTGAATGCGCGGTCTGTCAAGTACTTCTCATCTCTGGCCCAAAGGACTCCCTGTTCGCCGTGAGTTAGTATACAAACGACAATACAATCGTCTTCGGAGTGGTCTCTCTTCGACTCTATTCACAGATAATTAGTTAAAACTTTTATATTTCGATCAAATAGTTGTATAAATTGTGTTAATTAATACAATTATGTCTTCAATCGGTGAAAATATTAAAAATAAAAACAAATTTCAATTAAAATTAAATACTTAAATGTTTTAACATTTATTCCAACAAAAATAAGCCAAAGGGGGAAAGGGGGCCGAC
>JAQGBD010002045.1:0-11812 GCA_034698165.1 Punctoribates punctum | reverse complement strand
GAGAGAGAGAGAGTGAGTGAGTGAGAGAGAGAGAGAGAGAGGCGAAATTTTTCGATTCCAACAAATTTAGTTTTGAGCTTTTGATATAAATTTTCCAAAAACTTTGAAATCTCTTATCAAAAAATTTGAAATAAGAAAAGTAGTTATGCGATAGAAAATCTTGAATTGATTTTGTTAATAAAAGCTGGATTGTTCTCTGTCTGTCCTTGCTCGAAAATAAAACGTTATCTCATTTGAACTGAAATATCAAATAGAATGGAATCCTTTTGGATAAATAGGATGTCGAAGAATATCTTATTTGTGAGCTCCTCATTATGGGAGAAGAGACAGAAGAATAATAAAATAATCGTTTTATGCCTGACCTGACATACATTCATCTATTAAGGAATACCACCGACTAATGCATTATTCCCTTTAGTCTGAGTCCTTATTCAGTCTGTGATCCCTTAGTTTTGGTCTAATATATGTGCTATCAGTGGCTCTGGTGTTTGCAAATGGCTATCATTTAATGCATTTTAACTTTATTTCACTCAACAATCTTCAGATTCAATGATAGATATAGTGATAGATACATGTGATCAACACATTAGGGAACCGGACATCGTTCAGGCGTTAAAAAACTTTATTATACACCAAATGTAATCAAACTAAAGGATAAATCGGATAAACCTTTCTATTAACTGAAAGAAGATTCCATTTAGAGGGACAGCCACTGCCAGTCCTCTTAAATGGAGACTACCCAGACAGTTTTCAATTGCTGTAATAACAATTCACCGAATTTCTAGATTGATTGATCTAGCTAAAGCAAGAAGAGTTTTAATTAAATTACTTGCCATCTATTCTTGTTTTTGGTCTGTTGTTAGACTCGTTTTGTTGGACTCCAATCCATTTCTTTGACCACCGCTTCTGAGAATCACTTGTAATCACAGACTTGTTTTTATCTCTCACTCCATCCATCCATCGCTGCCTCCCCTCCCTCTCCAGTATTGATTGATAGATAAATTATAATTCAAGTATTTCTGTTCTCATGTTTCCCTTTTTTCTCTTCATTTGTTTGTCTATTGAATCGATTGTCTTATGACTGGGTCTCAAGTATTCACTGTTTAGACACTCCATAGAAGTCATCCCTTAATTTGAAAGTCAGTCAAAACAGTTATAATTAAATTTGTTCTCAAAATTTATGCCAAAACTCTTTTGAATGAATAATTCAATGCATTAATTGAATTATATTTTTAATTAAAAGTCAAAAAAATGGCAAAAATTGTTTTATTGTTTCATAAATGGCTGTAATTTGGGATGAATTACAAGTTTACTTGGATTTCAAGTTGATTTCAAATCCTTGCAAGTTTTGATCGAAAACTTCAATTATTTAATTTCTTTAATCGCTTTTAATATTAAAATAAATTTCTTCAGAAATGTTGTGAAAACGGATAGCTTTGTAAACATAAGTAATTAAGTCTTTTCAGTAATGATTAGGAAAAATAATTTCCCAAATGAGTTGATTTTAATTAAAAGATTTTCTCGAGTTTGAGTGCCAGCTCTCCTCTTGCAAGAACAGTTGTGACACAAATGTTCAAGCAGAAAATCTAATAAAATATAATTTCTCAATAAATTGATTACCGTCTCAGACATTGAGGAATAAAATTAAAAGTTATTCCCAAATAAGATAAAGACATGAAATCTATTTCATCGCATACACTGTTGGCGGAAGAAAAATGAGCCAAAAATTTCATAATTCAATTACACAAATGTTCTGATAATATATAACCAGAATATTCCTAAACATGTGTTGAAAAACAAGTCTATCCTAATGAAGAACTCATATATTCCTAGGATTTGACAAAAAGATATTTCATAAAAATTCTTAATTAAAATTAATTTCGTTTTTAGAATAAATGAATGAAAATTTTTATGAGTTTTATGTCATTAAGAGTTAAATTAAATTCGTCTGAATGGTGTCACCAATAATAATAAATTTTGGTGATTAGCACCAAAAATAGCCGAACTGAAAATTGCCCATGCTTAATCACATGATTTATTTCGAGTAATTGATATAATTTTGGGTCATTTTGACTCCAATTTCTCCAAATTATTTTGTTTTCTTCGGGAAGCGATTGATTGAAAACTGAAATAATAGAAATTGTCTTAAATTACTGGCAATCCATTGAGAGTCCGACCACTGGCCCTATCAGTGATCTCATTGACTAAGAGTACGTATATTTGATTTGTTCTCTATTTGGAGCCGTTATTGAAAAACATAGAAAATATCAAAAATGAAGAAAAAACTGTTAAAACATTAGACTTTAGTATTGACTACAATATAGAATATAAGCACCAGTAGTTTTGGCACCGGGTTATGATGATGATGATGGTGATGATGATGACTACGGCTATAAGAATGGAGTGCCGTCAGAGCCGTGAGCACTGGGCTATTAACTACTAGAAAAGTAAAGCCCAGAACACACACAACAACACAATATCTTATCATTTTGTTAGGTTTGCGACCAATTCTTCAGATTCTGTGACCAAAAGTACGCCTAAAGGGCTGCTAAACATCATTGAATGCCAACTAATTTACTATAAGTTATATAAAACTATTACAGACTGTTATATACCGTAAAAACAACGTTAAAAGTTGTGCTCAAATGATACTTACTTTTCACTAAAAGATATAAAAATTTGTAATAAATTCTGTTTTCTTCGGCAAAACTTTTGGCCGACAATCAAAATGATAGCAATTTTCAGCACTTTTTCCCCTAAAATCATAACTTTTTCCAAACAAATATTTCAAACTTTTCCGGAACACCAATAATACCTTTGAAATTATTGTATAAACCAATTGTATTCCCAAATCAAATGCAAATCTGATTCGCATAGAAATCATAATAAATATTTCATTTCTCCTTTTTATTTAACCATAAATTAGAAACCATTTGTTTTATATCCTTTTGTTTTCGGCTCAAGAATGAAGTCAATTAAGGCATTGACTCTTGTTTTGGATTTTCTCTTCTCTTCAATGTGTGAGACATGGGATGAAAAAAGTTTGTGATAAGACACAAAACAACTGTAAAACTGAGCGTAGATTTGATGAACAGAACAATGGATTTGCAGTAAATAAAGGCATTAGTAAAGGGATTAGTATTAGTTTTACGACTAATTCGACAAACGGTGAGCCTTTTTAAACGCTTACTCTCACAACAAAACAAAAAATCAGATTACATTTGGAGAGAAAACTAAGCAGGAAACATTTACTGGACTTCAATAGAAAAATTTGCCTTCCTCTTTAAGTGGCTCATTGTAGTTACTTAGCTAAAAAGCACCAGAAATGATCTAGTTGAGATTTGGCCAAATCCCAAATTAGATTCTTTGGAATCTGGTATTAAAAAAATTGATTTCTTGGATCTCTTATATTAGTTCCTCGAATAGTTTACCGAAGTTTATTCACCCAATAAGTAATTTTGTTCAAATCCCTGGACAATTTAATCTGATAATAATCAGTGGATATTATCCCTTGTTTTACAATCTCTTCAAATCTCTACTCAACTATATTTCACTTTATTTTCATCACTTATTCATTATTTGAATATTAAATAAATTGAAATTTCTGTTCGTTTTTATTCAATGAGTGATTACAATAATATTTTCATCTGTTTATCATCTTGATCAACCAAAATGACAAATGTTTCGTCCATCATATAATTCATTAGAGAGTATATTTCACTTAATTATTAATGACAATGCTCTTGGTATTTAATTCATTTTCAAAATTCGACAAATTGTTAATAAATTTGCGAAAATTTGTGAAAATTCTTGTCTGAAATCAAAATCTAATAAATCTTTTGATTTAAGATCTTATTTAATATTTTCATTGAATTTATTTCTTTCTTCTCTCCGTTTTCTGTCTTATAAACCGATTGTATTTATATAACCTTTTATTTTAAGCAATTTATAAGAAATATTGGGTTGAGATCAGAGAAGAGTAGTCACGTCCCACTCGTTTGTCTCATCTTTGAACTAATATTTCTTAATTTCCTCGAAGAGAAAGTCACGAATAATTCAGTTTTAATACAATGCAAAGAAAGGCTTTTATTTAAAATATTTGTCGAAAAGGGAAACAATAAAAAAAAACTATATTTTCAGACATTTCTGATTCAAAATTATATTTCTTATAATTTCCACATTTCTTAAGAATTTATATTTTCGTTCAAACATTAAATATTTGCACAAATTTTATAAATTATTTTACTTCTCAGCCATACATTCAAACCCTTATTTTCATCGCAAATCTTATTCAAAGTTTATATAAAAATTGTTTAAAACATTCAAAACATATTAGTTTAATGTTTATCTGGAGTAACATTAAAGTCAATATTGTTTTTCGCTTCAGTTTTATTCGCACAGAATAATAGTGTTCCTAAAAATTCAGTCCTAACCATTAGGATATCAATTAAATCAAATTGCGTTGGAGTTTATGCCAGAGTTTTGGTCAAAAGTGTTTCTCAACGCAAATGTGTTTTAAAACAATAAAAGCTTCAAATTGTTTTCAATTCCCAATCCTTTTGAGTCTACATTTGGAGCCACTAATAGTGGAAAGCCTACCAACTAATACACGGGTCACGTCCCGGGTATGGTTTGCATGAATTGCATTCTCTCTTATGTCGGCCCCTAAACCCCAACAGCACTTTTGCCTCTGCCATGGATTTTATGTGTGATTTGCTTTTTTCAACGAAAATCTTGTGAACAATACGTTTATCAAAACACAAAACACATTTGGAGTGCAATCACAGCACAAAAAATGCTCTTATTTTTGAGACACTGGTTTTTTAAGCGCCAGTACTCTCCCAAATGAATAGCACAGGACATCAAACGGTAAACATAATGACAGATATAATGTGTGTTATAGTGAAAAATGTTATCCATTTGATTGCAATTGTGTTAGAAATTCGTTTCGATTTATTGTCAATAAATTTGACTTAATCTCAAACGGATTGCAAACCCATCACAATATACAGAATATAAAGAAATTGACAAAAAAGCTTAAATCAAAATGAGTTTTGTTATGCTTTATATATCAAAATAGTCGTATATTAAGCTCTAATAATGTGCTTGCTCAATTTATTAAATATAATTCAATATGTTATTTTTATATATTTGATATTAAGACCGATTCTGTGATTTATAGATTGTGTTAAAAATTATATGAATGTCCGAAAAGATTGCATAGAATTCATAAAAAGTGAATATTCTGTATATATTCTGTATTCACTTTTTATGCCCAGAATTTCTCTTTCAATGCTCGGAATCGTCTTTTTATAGTCTTCCCAGTGATCACAGATTTTGGTATTTATTTATTTATACGACTATTAACTGGAATTAATTGCTTCTAATTCCTTATTAAGTGAGATAAAAGAGATTTAAAGAAATGATGAGCCGATGATTGGGTGAAACAAAGCCTATAAAATAACTGAATATAATGCAAATAATTCGCAGAATTCAATTGAATGACAAATAATTAGAGTCCAAAAACTGTTTATTTCAATGACTAATATGTATTAAATATTGCTAAAAAATCATTTTTAAAATGTGTCCAATGAATTCCAACGATTATATTTGTAACTAGTACATATTTCCTGAACCACAAATAAATATATTGATTTCACTCAGGACTGTGACTGATATGAATCAATGTTTCACTTTGTTTGAAGTGTTGGAGTAATAAACAATTGCGAGAAAATCGATTTGTATTATTAGATTTGATTCTGAGCCCAAAATTCTGAGCCTCTCTAACATCAGTCAGTGTTTGAGAAATATTTATTCAGAATTTTTGTGTCACTAATTATATGCAAAATATATTAAGCGAAGCATAACTTTTAGTGTCACTTCAGTTCTAATGTCTTTTTCCAGTGCCGATCACAGGCACAGCACAGACACAGCCTCTGCATTGTTAATACTCGATGTGTGCCAACAGTTATGCGATTCTATTATATAATTCAGTGCTTCTTCACACAGTCTTCACACAGTTATCTCACACACAGCAGAGCACTGGTTCTCACTTTTAGATCAATTATATTCCATTGAATCTCATTTGCATTCGCCTTATAAACAGTTATAAGACATCAAAGTATTACACTCTTAACGATATGACTGTCGAATAGATGCCATTCATAGTGAATCTAATCTCTCTCTCTCTCTCTCTCTCTCTCTCTCTCTCTCTCTCTCTCTCTCTCTCTCTCTCTCTCTCTCTCGTTATGTTTAGTAACAGAATATAGTGTTGTTGTATAACTATCTATGCAGTCAAGAGTCTGTGAATGATGGATAACCATTTGGTTGTGACATATCAATTAAGATGCGATCAGTGCCGCTCTTATTTTCTATTTTCAACAAAATCGTACTTTTTCTGGTCATCCAAGTTTGTGTTGTGCTCGGCTCTGCTAAATGAGCAAGTTTTTCACTCCATTCCCTTCCTTTATTCAACAACAATAGGGAGTGATTCCACGCCAGGGATACACTGAATCATACAAAGAAGAGAAACACTGCAATTGAATCCAAAAAACAAACAAAATTTTCAGTTCATTTTTTTGCCGATTTCAAAACGCCTTTTCAAATGATCTTGATTAGTAAGCTATCCTTTCGTTTGACTACTTATCCCATCGATTATCGGGAAAAAAAATTAATGACACGTTTCAGAGATAGAAATATAAGGGAAACAAATAAAAACAGGAAAAGAATGGCATAGAATAGCATTTCATTCAATCCAATCAAATAATAGTTAACGATTTGGAGGAGAGAGAGAGAGAGAGAGAGAGAGAGAGAGAGAGAGAGAGAGAGAGCAAACAAATCGTCAACACATTCATTGAATTTCCTTTGGAAGGTCTTCGTCTTATTGCTATCATTAATAAATAGAGGGAATGGTGGGGACAATGAGATGGCATTTGGATAATAATATTTACTTGAATTTTCTATTCTCTCAATGTTAGGACAGAATCAGATTCTGTGTCGAAGAACTGGATATAACTGACCTCAATATAATTGGATATAAATTCCTGTTCTGACAATCATTTGTCTATTGGAAAGATATAAAACATTTAATAACTCGTTTAACACAAATATTTCATTTGATGTCCTTTTCTTCAACTGTTCTCATAATCATAGTATTCATTGATTTGAAGCCAAAGAGACATAACTTGAAAAATGAAAAAATTATCGGTTTGTTTGAGAATCAGATCATAACTCACTTTTTGAGCCAACTTTTGAAATGATTTATTTGTTTCCTATAGTTTGCAATCAATCAAAATGTAATACTCTTTTGAAAAATATTTGAGTGATTTCAAGCATTAAAATAAAGGAACGAATAATTCCTTACCTATCGATCGCATAGAAAATGACTTTTTGTTTCAGTTTTTTTTCGATTAATTTTTTTCCTTCAAATTGTCTCAAAATTTTGGATTAATTACAAGATAAGAATCAAAATGATTTTTAAAACTCATCAGAGACAGTGACAGAGCTGTTGACACATCAACAGAAGGAATACTCTAACGCCTCATCCAAAAGGATGGGAAAGTGTGGGAAACCCTCATTCATTACTCACAAAATTTACTGTTAAAGCATTTTCCGTGTTTTGCGACATTTTTTTTTTATTGATTCGGATATTTTTATTCATTAAAAATATTAATCTATGGCTGACTTAATTGATTACAAAACTTAATGAAAAATAAATTATTCACTTTAAGTGTTTTAATCAGTGGTGCACACGTCAGGGGGTATACCCCAAATAACCCCATGATTTTGGTCCAAAAAAGTAGTTTTTGTTGTGTTGTTACCCCCTCCCTCTTCGCACTAAAAATTTTCATCAAGATTAACATCACGTCTATTGGCAGATACTTGGTCTTTTGAGGTTACATTAATAAAATTAACCTTCTCCAACCCCAACCCCTAAAAAATCATTTGCCAGACCCTCTTTTGAGTCGAGGTCTGTCCGCATCACTGGTTTTAATTAAAGTTTTATTCAGTGATAAAGCGCTTAACAAAAAATGGTAAGAAAACTGATTTAATTCAGTTTTGATTTCACTTAAATATTAATCACGAGTTTCCTCTGAAGCAGAGGTTTAATAAAGTCTTGGAATTCAAATAAAGTGTGAAATCTTTAAACTTGTTTTTAATCGAAAAATTCAAATAACTGTGAGATTTGGTATAAAAGCTGACACTTAATAAACAAAACAAATAGAGTTTATTTGGAAGACTTGGCATCAGTTTTGTTGTCTGTCTCTTATATAAAACATTCGTCTTATGAGAAGATTTTCATATTATTCTCGTTTCCATCTTTTCTTTCCATTTCTTTTCAATTGAAAACAATTTTGAAAAAAGAAAACTATTTCTATCGTTGGCTCAACTTTTCGCACAAAAGATGAAAAACTAACTTCAAAACAGAATCCATTGAATACAATATTTTAGACAAACAATTATATTGAATGCGAATAATCTTTTTCAACATTATATTCAGTGTTCGTATAAAATATTCTGTATTTCAAACATTTAAACACTCGTTCAGTGTTTGTATTCTGAGCCCAGAATCTCAGTTTTGGAGAATATCTTTTATAAATCATTGAAATTGTTTAACAACTTTTTTTCATCATTTTGGGGCCCATTCTAACCCATTTAAATTTTATCCCGAAATTCTTTTCATACAATTTTACTTATGAAAGAATATTACAGAATATTCTGTATTCCTTTGGTTCCGCTTTGAAAATAAGATATTTTTCATTTCATTGAATGTGATTTTCAATTTTCTTTGCCATCAAATGCGCAGAGCTTTGAAATCCAGGGTCACTTAATTGTTTGTTTGACTTCATCGCATACAAATTCCATTAAACCATTAGTACAAAAATAACATGGTGAACTTTCCACTTGAAACTTCTTTCAAAAATCTTAGTTTTTTGTATTTCTATGAATTACTTCAATTTTTGCAAACAAAATGCAATAAAATGTTTCCAAGAATTCAATATTTTTGTAAACATGTTATTTGGTTTTAACAAGAAATCTAATCTTGCTCGATTCACATATTTTGAGACCAAGTTTATTTTTTCTACTTTTATTAGATTAGTGTCAACTCTGGCCTCAGATTTTTGTAATATTTTTATAAATTCAATCCGAATACTAATAATTATTTATAAATGTCTTTCAGTATTTAAACGCAAAAAAAAATATTTTTCAAATCTTAATATCAATGTTATTCAACAAAGATAACCAAGGTGCAAAAAATCAGTTATAATCAAAATACAATTTTTCAAAGGATTACAAAGGGTATCCCAAAAATTATAAATTTTTTACGACTGTTGGAAATGTCAGGATAGACTTACCCACCTTGGTTATCACAAAACATATCTACTTAAGGAAAAGTAATAAAATCAGAACTCTATGCACTCAAATGATTAAATGGAACAAGGAAAAAAATTATAACTATTGAATAACTAATTCCTTAATCTACTTAACAAGGTTAATTCTCTCAAAGCAATCATTAATATTTCAATTTGTAAATTAATTTAGTTTCTCCACTATTTTTATTTTCATAATTATTAATCTTGTATAAGATTGAATCGAAATTAACTAGGTAATACATTTTATTACTTTAATCAAATAAGTTTTAATATAAGTCTTGTTTGAGTCAGAGTTGATCTAGCTCAAATTATTAGTTTGTTCACAGGTGTGGTCAACATTACCTAATATCACAAAATCTGTGAATCCATACAAATTGATCTCAAATCTAATGAAGAATTGTGAGACCACTCCCGACACACCCCATTCCCGCCAATACAGATAATTTGCATAATAAAACGGGCATGGTCAATCACAAACCACATTCAATAACAACTTCTACATAATAGTTAATCCTCCTTGGTGCTAGCTTTTCCATTTGGTCCAACGTTCATATTTCAATACATTCAAAATCTTTCTATGAAATCAATAATTGAAGTATCAAAGTATCAAATATCTGTCTTTATGTCCTGGATATGAATTTCACTTAAATATTAACCAAGAAATTAAATATTTATTTTTAAAAGTTGCATGCTCAATTGTAACTCTATATCTTTCATTGAATTTATTGTCTGAGAAAAATAACTCAAATTTTTCAAAACTTTTCACAGAATTGTTATTCTAAAGAGTTTTACAAAAAAAAATCAAAACAAAAATTGCTTTAAAGCGCTAAAAAGTGGTTTAATTTTTGTTTCTATGCTTTTTCACAAAATATAAAAACAATTCTTTTCGTTTATATATATTTTATTGAAAAACTCAAGAATTCTAAGATTTTTGGATCAATAGTTTTATATCACATCATATAATAAAAGAGCTGAGACTTTGATTTTTTTTTGTGTAAAATATTTTCACGAAATGAAAGAATTTCAGAGTTGTTATGAAAACTGTGCGCTTTCTCTTCATACACATGTGCTGTGCTGTGCAAAACTGGCCAACTGTTCCCTCAGTTATAAACCGGGTCAGTATCTCTTTCTATGTGTTAGCGTTAAATCGTTTCGATTTATTTATTTCTTCATCTGATCCTCACTTCTGGTCACTCGATATCAATATATAGCATCAGTTCTTTCATTCAGATGTCATGCTTTCGGTAATTAATTTACGTCTAAAGGAGTAAATGTCAGACATTAGACAAAAGTCCCTTTTTTTGATAAATATATGGAGTGATAGCTTTGATTTGCACTCATAAGACAAATGATCCTTAAACTTGGTCATTGGGCTTCAGTTTAATTCATGTGAAAACTCAAGACCTCGAACAACAAATATTTTTTGAAATAAATTTTATAAAGTCTAAAAATGCTCTTGCAAAAGCTCAAAGGTCAATTAAACCACATGATTATGACAATCTAGTTCATTTTGACCTTCAATGTTATTGTTTATTAACTTTGTTTAAAATTATTTCGAAGAGAATTTATTGACCTTTTGTTGAGCTTAAAGTCTAACTCTATTTAATGGAGAGAAGGCATTGGAAAGGAATAAAAGGAAAGTCATCAAAAAAGAATCGCTGGAACGGCATGATTGCACAAATATCGATTCCCCGGATAACTTAGTTGATGGTCAGTAATGTCTGTGCTCTATGTATATGTTGTATCAGTGCTCAGATCACTGTTACGTCTGCTGGGATTTCGGTGCCAACAGAGCGCACACATCATAGCTCTGGCGCTCGATATCATTACTTCGTTGTGTTTTTCGAGTCAATCACAACTAATACTAATAATTCTAATCAGTTATCATAATATCAGATCAGATATTCTTCTCTCTATTTGTCTTTATTTTTGGCCCACAATTACTTTGAGAAAGGGTTTTGATTTCTAATATAAACTGAAGAAATGGTGATCTAACGGCTCCTGCAAACAGATGACGCTCTCGGTGTCACTCAGATCAACAATTTTCTAAAGAAAACATTCAAAATGTTGAGTTTGTGGCCAAATAAATGGTACATCACTTCTAAGTGATCTCTCTCTCTCTCTCTCTCTCTCTCTCTCTCTCTCCCCTTCCCTCTCATGGTGTGCCCCTCACTGTATGGAATGATATATCCAATGTAATAGCGATAAATTGAAATCCCAGTGCGATCTTTGCCAGTGATTGAGAGAAAATCATTCGTTTGACACAATCATTGCCTGCATTGGGCTCTCGTTTACACTTTTCATTGCGATTGATTGCACCGGTATTTTGTGATACATCGCCGCACACTTTGGTTCCGTTCCTACACAAGAATAAAGAGAGAAATGAAAAAATCTTTTGGAAGCACTTCATCTTAATCTGGAGCACAACGAAGAAGTAT
>JAQGBD010002044.1:0-11824 GCA_034698165.1 Punctoribates punctum | reverse complement strand
CTGTGAAGTCAAGAGCATTTCTCGCTTGCAGAAAGCCCCAGGGTATATTGTTTTGATTGAAATTCGATTTTTCAACCGTGTCATCAGAATTATTACCCAGGTTCTCTGTGTGAACTGGGTAAATGATTAAGATAAAATTGAAGACAATGTAATTTAATAACATTTTCAGCTAGTCATTTTCGTATCACTAAATAATCTAGGTCTAAATGTTGATAAATCAACAAATAAATATGACCAACTTCAGCAATGATCTAGGTTCTGGGTTATTTGCCAGGTTTTATTTTAGCAGTTATGTATTATCTAGGTTGATTTTAATAAAAGATAAAATTATTTCCAATTTTGAAATTATTCTAGAACAAATAATTTGGTGTGCTGGTTCATTAATAATAAAATTGAAATTATTTTGAAATGAATTTACCAAGTATCTATTTAACACTGAATTACTGAATTGAATTAGCATGTTAAATCAAATTTAATTATATAACGTGGGGTAGACGTTCACATCGCCAAAAAAGCCACCCGTGATGTGCAGGTTCTCCGCGGAAATAAATTCAGCCAGGGGTGAGGCCAAGAATATTATTCCTTTTGCAATATCTAAGGGGAAGCCATTTCGGCGCAAGGATGTGGTGGACCTGATCTGTTCTGCATACCCTGGTGGCGGTGCTGAGAAAGGCCGAAACATTCTTGTATTCAGAATCAGATTAGGACTGAAAATAAGCAAGATCATTAAAATTTAAAATCATAAGAATAATAAACTAACCTGACACAATTAACTCTGATTCTTGGTCCCAACTCATCGGCCAATGTTTTGGCCAAGGTGACAAGGGCGGCCTTGGACATGCTGTATGCGCTCCGGCCATTAAACTATAAAATTCATGAAATATAAGCATGGTTAAAATAAAAAAGAGTACATTAATTACAGTTCTATCTTGGACATCACTTGACAAGAAAATTATGTTTCCTTTCGTTTGATTCAAACAAGGAATCGCTAATTGCGTCACTTGAAGGACAGCCCTCTCATTGATGGCCGTTGTTTCCAACCAGTTTTGAGTATAATTCTTATCATCCAAACGTGTAGGTACCAATATTCCGGCGCTATTCACCAGGATATCAATCTTATGGAAAGCTTCTACCGTTTGGTCGATGAGTCGTCGCACGTCTTCATAGTGAGTCAGATCCGCCGCCACTTCCAATGGCTGTCCATTTAAACAAATCATTTGAATATTTGAAATAAATTTTTTATGAATTTTACTCTTAATCCTTTTGGTGATAATTGCCAGCACTGGTGTCCCACTTGTCTTATGCGCGTCTGATTCCTTCCGGTGACGACTACCTGTGCGCCCAAATAAGAGAAAAGGCGCACAATTTCAGCGCCGATACCTGAGTTAGAACCAGTGACCAAGGCTACTTTGCCTGTGAAGTCAAGAGCATTTCTCGCTTGCAGAAAGCCCCAGGGTATATTGTTTTGATTGAAATTCGATTTTTCAACCCTGTCATCAGAATCATTATCCATGTTCTCTGCATGAACTGGGTAAATGATTAAGATAGAATTCAAGAGAAGGTAATTTAATAACATTTTTTCGTTATTCCTTTGTTTAAAATTTCTAATCACTAAACTATCTAGGTGTTAATGTCAACATTTAAATATAACCAAATTTTGCAATGATCTAGGTTATTCGCCAGGGTTTATTTTATTATTCATATATTATCTAGGGTGCTTTTAATAAAAGATAAAATTGTTTTCAATTTTGAAATTATTCTAGAACAAATAATTAGGTCTGATGAAGGCGTTAATGTCAAAAATAAATGGATAACAATTATTGATTACCAACATTAGCAGAGATCTAAGTTATTTGCAAGATTTTTTCAGAAAGTATTTTGAGAACTTCCTTGTTGAAGCAAAAATGTTCAAAAGATTTGTTCAAAAGATAGGCTAAAATTAAATCCAAGGCCTTTTTTTATAGAGTTATTGCTTATTTCCTGGAGAAAAAATAAAAAATCATCTATACAAAAAAAATGCTATAGTTTAAGCTTAATTAAAAATGATCCATTAAAAATTTTAAGACTACCATTCATAAATCATTTGTGTTAATTTATTTTAGATCAATAAATAAATGACCTTGACCATAAATTAAAAGTCTAATACGAAAACAAAACCATTTATTCGTCAGTAATTCAGACAAAGAATTAGGAAAAAAATCTCAATTTATTCGATTCTCAATTTGAAGATCAATTTTATATTAAATTCAAACACAGAATAATGATGCAAGCTGAAATACGAGTGACAAAAATGATCAAGAGGATTATGAAAGACGATCCACCGAAGAGTTCACTTATTAATTATTATATTGACTTCGATTACGAAATGCGATTATATTTATACGATTTTTCGGTAATTATCGGCGGAATACCAAAGTATACCACAATTTACTTGATTTTTGTCTGGATTTTGGGACTTCATATGAATCTAATGTTTCGTTTTGGGAAAAATCAAAACTTTTTGAAATTATCGCAACTCATGGATAATATTAGTCGAAGAAACAGAATATTTCGTGATAATGATGACCTTGCCAATAATCAAATAAATAATAAACTTGTTAATTTCACTAAAACTCTGTTCAAAACAATGGACTTCGTAATTATTTATCTCGGTAAGTATTAACATGTATTTAAATTACCAAGATTATTATTTCTAATTATCCTAACCAGGTGTAGCAATATCATCTTTCACAATTATGTCAATCATACAGTTTTACAATTGGAGGACCACATTGATAGCTTGTATACCCATTTTGATGACCGTGTTCCTTTTCGGCTTAATTGTCCTAGATGGTCTGGTCTCCACAGTTCTACTCTCTATCAGCGCTTATGACATCCATTTAAGAATCAAACAGATGAATATTACCATGCTAAATATTAATAAATACTCAGAACCAAAGATCATCTATTTAAATCTTGATAGATATATCCAAGATCACAATAAACTAGCTAAACTGGTGAATAATTTGGCAAAATTCTGGAAGAACTTCATTCTAGCAATGATAATGACGTTATTTCCAATCACCTTGATAATGTTGCATCAACTTTTATTCGAGGAAATCAATCTTTTCCTTAAAGTTGTCTATTCTTTAGGGATTTTCATCTCTTATTGCATACTATTTATAATCCAATACTTTTTGGCCTCAATTTCGGCAAAAATGCATAAAATGTGTAAAAAGTTGTCTCACTTTCAATGGCTTCTTAAGGACCGACTCTTTTCTTTTGGATTCAAAATAAAACTCTTAACATATTTCGAAAGACTCAGTCCTAAGAAGAGAAGAATAGGTTTTTCTATCGGATCATTGGCTGTCATTACTTTCCCTTTATTTTTTGGGGTAAATTGAGCTGGCCAAATACCACGCTTATTTATAAATACAATAATATTCTTGTTTGCTCATTTTAATTTCTATCTTGCAGATGGTTATCAAGTACATTCGCTATTTTATTTTGGTTCACAAGTTTTCCATTAAGATTAAAAGCGAAAATGATCAAGTTCTCAATTAAAGTAAAAATTAGTAGTTAAATAAAGTTCTGATAATTTATAAATTCAAACCTGAATTGTGAAATATAATAAATGATCAATTTATAATTCGATCTTGTCAAAATAGAGCAAAATTAATGACTACTGTCAATCAATATTTCACAAAACCATTTGTGGTATTTTTGAATTTAATGATTATTAGGAAATGAAATGAAATTATTTCTGTTTTATTTGCATTAATATAATGATTCCAAGTATTGAAATGCAAAATGAAAGCCGATTCACGAAAATGTCCAAGAGGTTTACCAGTGAAGACCCGCCAAATAGTTTGCTTATTAATTATTATAAGAAACGATTCCACAGAAGACTTGACGGCACCGAAAGCCGCAAACACTTAACAATTGCCTATATTTTGATGTTTTGTTATATTCTTATGATTTTTAAGTATAGTTTAAGTCTTTATATTGACTTCAATTACGAAATGAAATTATATTTATACGATTTGTCGGTAATTATCGGCGGAATACCAAAGTATACCACAATTTACTTGATTTTTGTCTGGTTTTTGGGACTGTATTTGAATTTCATATTCCGATTGAGTAAAAATCAAAACTTCTTGCAATTATCGAAAATTATTGATGATATCAGTGGAAGAAAAAGATGTTTTCGTGACTTATTTGATCTGAAAAATAATCTTGTGCGTAAAAAGCTCGTGAGATTCACCAATGTCATTTATAAACTCTTAAATATTTCATTAATTTATATCGGTAAGTTTCACTCTTAAATTTTATTTATGACCACGTTTGTTTTAATTCCCACCAGAGTTACAAATATGCTTGGTCACTTTCTTGATAAACATCAGTGTCTATAATCTTAGACAAACTTTAATTGGTTTCATACCCATTGCAATGACCATGGCACTTATTTTACTGGTGGTAATAGATGGCTCAGTGGCTGCAATCTTGCTCACTATCACCACTTATGAAATCATATTAAGAATCAATCAGTTGAATAGGACCATGCTCACTATAAATAAATATTCCAATCGAAAGGTTATCTTTCGAAAACTTCATCGATATATCACAGATCATAATAAACTAGTTAAACGTGTAATCAATCTGAACAAATTCTGGAATAGTTACATCTTGGCAATAATAATAGTATTATTTCCATTGACCCTGATAATGCTTCACCTACTCTTTTTCGAGGAAATTGATTTGTTTATCAAGGGCCTTTATATTTTCTGCATTTCCACCTCGTATTGCATTTTGTTTATAATTCAATACTTTTTGGCCTCAATTTCGGCAAAAATGCATAAAATGTGTAAAAAGTTGTCTCACTTTCAATGGCTTCTTAAGGACCGACTCTTTTCGTTTGGTTTCAAATTAAAACTCTTAACGTATTTCGAAAGACTCAGTCTTAAGAAGAGAAGAATAGGTTTTTCTATCGGGTCTTTGGCTGTCATTACTTTCCCTTTATTTTTTGGGGTAAATTAATCTTGCCAAATACGACGCTTATTTATAATTACAATAATATTCTTGTTTGCTCATTTTAATTTCTTTCTTGCAGATGGTTATCAAGTACATTCGCTATTTTATTTTGGTTCACAAGTTCGCCAATAAAATTAAAAATGGGAATGATCAAGGTATAAATGAAATAGAAGTTTGAAATGAAATTAAACAGGTAAAATTTGAATAAAATTCAATTTACTTAATTCAAACTTGAATAAAGAAAAATGATTTACCATGGATACATGAAATGTATGAGAACTTTTGAATCAAAAACTTCTTGCAATTGTCGCGAATTTAAACTTCAATTTAAACTTCAATTTTTTACAAATGATTCAAGATCAAATCAATCATATTTAATGAGCTTCACATGCTTAATGATGAACTTGGTGAACTTTAAACTTAATATCGCAAAATTAATGATAATTGGGCCAAAAGATGAGGTCAAAAAATGAGCAAGCAATTAGTAAGTTCAATTCAAACTAAATCACCTTTTCTAGAAAATTCATTGAGTAATTAGTTTTTGAAAAAAAATCCTCAAATCTATTCGGATGAATACATTTTGAATGTGCAAGTTGAGAGCCTAGTCCCAAAAATGATAAACAGGATTTTAAAGGAGGACCCACCAAAAAATACCTTGATCGATTTTTATTTGAAACGATACCACCGGAGACTTGACGGCACCGAAAGCCGCAAACATTTAACAATTGCTTATATTTTAATGTTTTGCTATATTCTTATGATTTTTAAATACGGTTTAAGTCATTATTTGGACTTTGATTACGAAATGCGATTATATTTATACGATTTGTCGGTAATTATCGGCGGAATACCAAAGTATACCACAATTTACTTGATTTTTGTCTGGATTTTGGGACTTTACCTCAATTTCTTATTCCGTTTGAGTAAAAATCAAAACTTTTTGCAATTATCGAAAATCATTTCTGATATGAGGGGAAGAAAAAGATGTTTTCGCGACTTATATGACCTGAAAAATAATCTAGTTCGTAAAAAGCTTGTGAGGCTGACAAAAGTCATCTATAAAATTCTTAACTTTTCTATCATATTATTTGGTAAGTTTTATAGTCATTTATTATAATCAGGGTTAATTTTCCGTTCAATTTTCACCAGGTTTACAATTACTTATCACTACTGTTGTAATCATTATTGGATTTTATAATCTGAGACAAACATTGATCGGTTTGATAGCCATTGTGATGACCGTGGCACTTTTTCACTTGATTATAATAGAAGGCCTGGTGGCTCCAACCTTGCTAACTATCACTACCTACGATATCATGTTGAGAATTAACCAGTTAAACACGACCTTGCTCAATATAAACAAATATTCGAATCCTAAAGTTATCTATAGGACACTTCATAGATATATGAGAGATCACAACAAACTAGCTAATCGTGTAAATGTTCTTGCCAAATTCTGGAAAGGTTACATCCTGGCAATAATTGTAACCTTATTTCCGATTACCCTGATAATGTTACACCAGCTTCTCTTTGTGAAGGTTGATATTTTTGTGCGACTCCTCTATATTATGACTGTTTTCTCCTGTTATTGCACTCTATTTCTAATCCAATACTTTTTGGCCTCAATTTCGGGGAAAATGCATAAAATGTGTAAAAAGTTGTCTCACTTTCAATGGCTTCTTAAGGGCCGACTCTTTTCATTTGGTTTCAAATTAAAACTCTTAACGTATTTCGAAAGACTCAGTCCTAAGAAGAGAAGAATAGGTTTTTCTATCGGCTCTCTGGCTGTCATTACTTTCCCTTTATTTGCTGGTGTAAGTTGTTTACCATGCTAATTTATTCGTTGTATATTTCAATGTTTATCTTACAGATGGTCATCAAATATATTCGGTATTTTATTTTGGTTGACAAGTTTTCTATCAAAATTAAATATGGCACTGACCAAGGTCTTATCAAAAATTAATTCTCATAATTCATTATTTTTTTACTATCAAACTTTATGAAGAATAAATAATGTGTTCTAGTTCAAATAAATCAAAATTAATGACAGTGTTCTACCATTTCATTTATTTAAATTTGTAATAGATCATATTTTGCAGTACTTTTTCATTTTCACCTACTTTTGAGAGCTCTTCCACCAGGTGCCTAATTTCAATCTGCTTTCAATTAGTGGAATTTTGTCATAACTTACCTACGATATTAATTGGTGTTTACAAATGACACTGATCAGTTGACTTTGCCATCTTATGATGATAGGAAAATATCTTGAAATCATTATCAAGGTCTTCTAGTTGTATTTCAAACGGAATTTTAGGCAAATTAATTGCTTTTTCTCAATCATTAATCTTTGAGAAATCGATCCCAACATAAATAAATATAATCTAAAATGCATTTATATTTATGCAAGAGTATTCTATAGTTTATTTAATCTCAGTTTTGCGTATCCAGAGTTCTGTGGAGTTTTAATAAATGACCTAATTTTTATTCCATAACATTGCATGATGAATACCTACGAGAATATCAATTATCAAACAACGAGCAACTTTTTAGTCGACTTCTATCTGAGGAGATTTGAGAGAAGACTCGCAAATAGAGAAAAAAGAATTCATTTATTGATTGGAAAATTCATTTCCTTTACTTATTTATTAATGATTTTGAAATACTCTTTGAACTTATTTATTGATTTTGATTATGAAATGCGATTATATTTAAACGATTTGTCGGTTATTTTCGGCGGTATTCCAAAGTATAACACAATTTACTTGATTTGTATTTGGATTTTAGGCCTCGATATGAATAATAAGTTTCGTTTGAGTGAAGACCAAAACTTTTGGACAATTTCCGACATTTTTGACTTAATATGCGGCCGAAAAATGATCAATCAACGTTTAAATGAACAAGTTACTAGAGTGAAAAAGCTGGTTAAATTCTCCAGGTTCTTGTTTACGCATTTGAATATGTTTTTTGTCACAAATGGTAAGTAAAATATTTCGTAATTTTCAGCATTAAATAATTGAACTTGGTTCAATTATTATTCAATTTGATTAACCTAGTTTCTAGGTAATTTCCATGTAAATAGACTTGATTATTTTTTTTGCCTTCAGTTATAGGAATAATATTCCTGACGATTGTCATAAATATTGAATTCTATACTTTGAGGCAAATACTGATCGCATGGATTCCCACAATATTGACAGTAATCTCATTCACGGCGTTCCTAACGGACGGAGTGGTAATCGCAGTGTTCGCGTCGGTCACCGTCTATGACATGCTTTTGAATATCAATCAAATCAACGAAACAATCGACGGCTTAACCATTAATAGAAAGACAAATTCTGTGCGAATCCACAGAAGAGTCGAAAAATACATTTCGACTCACAATGAGCTGAACCGTAGATTCACGAAAATCAATAACTTCTGGAAACATTCGTACTTGGTCATGCTATTAACGCTAATACCCGCATCAATTATAGTCCTGCATCAGATGCTGTTCGAGAACGTGACCTATTTGTTCTTGAAAGTCTTGTACACTTTGGCGCTGACCGTCATTTATATCGTCTTATTTGGTGTCCAATACTTTATGGCTTCGTTTTCGGCGAAAATGCATAAAATGTTTAAACAATTATCTCGTCTTCAGTGGACTTTCCGCGCGAATCACATCACCTTCAAGATTAAAATCATGGCCTTTCATGAAAAGTTAACTAGCAAAAGAAAGATCGGCTTTTCAATTGGTCATATCACCGTGATGACCTTTCCTCTATTTGCAGGGGTAAGTGCGACTATTCGATCTAATGATCTTGTTAATGTTTCCTAATCATTATGAATAGATCGTGATCAGATATCTCCGTTATTTTATACTTGCTCATAAATTCGCAATCAAACACAGATATGAGATGAGTGATCTTGGCCAATAAATGAATGAATAATTTGTGTATACCTAACTCGGTTATTAGCGACGATGTGTATTGTAAACTGATCTTGGCAAAAATAATATGAATAATTGCAATCACTTGATAAATGCTTTCGTGATTATTGGTGTGCATGACAATTTATTGATTTTCAAACTTATGGCACTTAAATTCCATTAGGCATTGACCATGGTAATTCTTTTTTAAACATAAATATCGAAAGTTTATAACAGAATTCTTGTTTTATTAAATGTTTGAATGAAAACAATTTATAAATGAATTAAAAATAATTTTTAACAAAACAAAAGTTAAAATCTTTTTAGAAATTTTAATCAAAAGTAATCAATAATTTATCAACAAAATGATCTAGCACACTTAGCCAGATTTCTTCTTGGTGCTCTTAGCCGCAGTTTTGGTTTGAGTTGATGTTTTACTAGGTGCTTTACTTGGTGCTTTAGTTGTTGCTTTACTTGCTGTTTTTTTGGCGGCCTTTTTCGCGTCTGTAGTTGAATTGTTCTTGGATGAATTCTTCGCTTTAACACCGTTAAGAACACAGGGTTCCAGAGCAGCCAGTGCTGCAGCGTGTCGCTCTGGGTCATTTAGGTAAAGTTGGTAAAACTCTTCCTCCAGAGCGTCGATACTGATGGTGCACTTGGATTGGGTACAGTCGGACACACAGAAGGCGCCGAACGTTTCGCGATACAAGTCTGCGGTGACCACGTCATCAATTAGAAGATTTGTACCTTGCTTATCTGAACTTGTAACGGTGAGAAAAATCGGTTGAATATTGACGAGAAAAACCAGGAGCAGAATAAGTGTCTTTTCCTCCATTTTTTGTGAACAGGATTTAAGTGCTGTTCAAATGAAATCAATTCTGATTTATATAACTTTTTTGTTAATCAGTTGTTTGCGTTCTTCAAGTTATTCGTTTCAATTGTTTCCGATTGAAATTGTAATTTCACCTGCTCAATTTTCATAAAGAGCTATAATTGTTTTCCTTGCAAGCTAATATTGTTATGACGTAATCTTTAAGTCAAATATTTCAATTTGGGCAAGCTGAATAATTGAAATTTATGGTAATCTAGAAGCTTCAAGATGATTTGAATTATCAAATATACCAAGTTGGTTTTTTAGTGGTGATCTTTGATAACAGGACAAAGAACTGCATAAACCTTTAATGATATACTCTTGTATATCTAGAGTTGGTATTTAATGAACAAGAACAAAATAGAATAAGTCTTAATGAATTCACCATGACAATGAAAATTTTAATTTATTTAACACTATTTCCAATTATTTACCGAAAAATATCAATTTATTTATTGAATCATTAACAAGGTCACAATTTGAATCATTATCGCAATTAATAATCAAGTAAATAAGGTGATTAAAAATTAGCCAGGTGGTTTAGCTCCAGCCACTTCATCTTTGCCTTCGTTACCTTTATCTTTGACTGGCTGAGTGATATCACCACCCTCTTTTTTCTCATCGGATTTACCATTGTTGCTCTTGCTCTTACTGCTGCTTTCCTCAGAATTACTGTCTCCATCCTTGGTCATTTTGATACCGGCCAAAACACAGGGCTCGAGGGAAGCGACGGCCGCCGCGTGGCCTTCCTTATCGTTTTGGTAAAGTTGCCAGAACTCATCTTTCAGTTTTTCCAGGCTGATTGTGCAGTGCTTCACAGTGCAATCGCTTGTGCAGAACGCGCCGAATAGCCTCCGATACCTCTGACTCGCTCCGGCATCGCTCAACTCCTCCACAATCATGGTATTACCCTGGCTATCTGTGACGGTTTCAGTTGGACCTGGGGTAGTTGTAGTTGTACACTGGTCACTACTCCCGCCAGCGTTATTGGCCGCACCACAGGCAAAGTTTGTTCCAGCGGCTCCACCTTGCTGACCTGGTTGAGCTGCTGTAGCAGGGTCAATCACGCAGATATATGACCGTAAACTACTTGAAATTAGAAATATACTCAAAAGAGCATGGTTAAAATCGCAAACTCTCTTCATTTTTTTCTGGGAAAAGTAATGAGAGAAGAGTGAAAGGTAACTTTAAAACTCAATTTATATCAATTAAAGTTAATTGACAAATCGCGTTTTTCAACCAAGGTTATTTCACCTGTTAATTAAGTTAAGCAAACTTGATGAATTATTTGCCAAATTACTTAATTTGCTCAACTTTAGTAGCCTGGTTACTTGGCAACTAGCAAATTTTATTTGCATAATTCGTTTTAACAATTGTTGCCAAGGCAATAAACTTCAAATTAGCTTGGTCTTAATGTAAGATAAATATATTTTTATATTCAAATACAGAAATATAATATAGATGATCAAGAACAAAATTAGATAATTAGCCAGTCTTTTCCACGTCTGATTTGCCCTCGTTGCCTTTATCTTTAACAGGTTGAGTGGCATCACCATCATCTTTTTTCCCTTCAGATTTACCATTGTTACTCTTGGTAGAATTGCTAGACGTACTGCCCGCATCCTTGTTCATTTTGAGACCGGCCAGAACGCAGGGCTCGAGGGAAGCCACGGCAGCCGCGTTGCCTTCCTTATCGTTTTGGTAAAGTTGCCAGAACTCTTCTTTCAGTTGGTCCAGGCTGATTGTGCAGTGCTTGACAGTGCAATCACTTGTGCAGAATGAGCCGAATAGTCTCCGTGTCCTTTCACTCGGTTTCGTGTCGCTCAACTCCTCCACACTCATGGTATTACTCTGGCTATCTGTGACAGTTTCAGTTGGACCAGGGGTAGTTGTAGTTGTACACTGGTCACTACTCCCGCCAGCGGTATTGGCCGCACCACAGCCAGCGTTTGCTCCTTGCATTCCACCTTGCTGACCTGGTTGAGCTGCTGTAGCAGGGTCAATCACGCAGATATATGACCGTAAACTACTTGAAATTA
>JAQGBD010002043.1:0-11825 GCA_034698165.1 Punctoribates punctum | reverse complement strand
TCTTTTTGTCTGACTGTGTTGTCCCGGGGGAGACCCGTGAAATTCCCGGTTTTCACAAAAAAGAGTTGGCAACGCTATTTACAATTGTGACAAGATCAAATAGATATCACTTGTCTAGACTCGGTTAGTAACTAAAGTCAGATCAATTTAAAAGAGTAAACAGTTTCCATAATTTGAAAAAAAGACAAGAATTTATTGAAATTTAACCGCAAAAAGCAAATTCCTAATGAAAGTCAAATAAAAAAAAAAGAAAAATAGTTTTTTTTTCAATGTTAAGCTGACCAGGATATTGACTAATGAGTTTTTGTTGTTGATAGGTATTCGCCTCAATTATTGATGTTATCAGGAATCCGACCAAAAGAGGGTCTAAAGGAAATGCAAATGACTTCAGAATTTTTCATTTAGATGAAAGAGAATTTGAATGGCAAAAGTGTTTTCAAGACTATCTAGGTAGAATGAACATCAGTTGGTTTTTGATCTTTGATTTGACCAAAATTTCCATTAAATTAATCAAAGCCATATCTATTAATATCTATCCGAGTTAATTGCAGCCAGGTCAAATTATATATTATTCAATTCAACCATTGATGAAAATAAAATTGTTATATTTGTTCAAATTGAACCAGTTTAATTCAGACCATTTATTAAATGTTGATCCATTGAAGATTAATAACTTTGAGTAATTGTAAACTAAACAATTATCATGCAATTTTATTCTAATTGAGTCTTGAAATTAAGATTAATTGATAACTTTGTTTTCTTTTATTGTTTTTCATTCAAAAATATGTGAATTGAAAATAATGTCAACTACTGTCTCACCTGAAAAACTAGACTAGGAACAAAATATAATCTAGGTCCTATCACAATCTGTCCAAGGATCAATTAAAAATCACATGCCTGGGGAATATAGCAAATTAGAGAAGCATTCTTGAGATCGGGTAAAAAATTGAATATATTCTGATTTCGAGTTAAGAAAACAAGAGAAACATTGAATTAGTAATTAGTAATTACATATAATAGTCTGGTCCACTGATCTAGATAAAAAATACAAAGCCTTAAATAAACAAATTATCAAAGGTTACAAGTGTTTCAGTTCACGTTCATAACGACTCAGTTTACTAATATTATTAATGATAAGCAATTAATTTATTTCCAAATTTTTTTTAGCTATTAATGATAGAAATCGATAACTGAGCATGGTTGAAACCAACCCAAAAAGTTATAGTTTATATGCAAAAAATGCTTGAATATAGGCATCAGTAAAATCTTGATTCCGATTGAAAAAGAAATAAATGCGAAACCTTTTGACTCACATTAACTCAGAATAAGTTTAATGTTTTTCATTAATTGAAAAATAAGTGAAAACTGATTACAATTCACAAAACTTCAGTGTTTCGCAAATTGTACTCAAGTTGTGCTCGATTACATTCACTCGATAACTAGTTTTACCAACAAGAGTAGTAACGGATTAGTTTTATTTAATTGAGTTAATTAAGTATTAATTAATTAACATGGCAATTATGCATAATCTTGGTATTGTTGGGACGACGACTCAGTATTTCGTGATATCTCTTCTTATTTTGAAGACATTCTACAGACACGAGTCAATTGACACTAAACCGGATCAATTGAATGATGTTTACGACTACATTGTGGTGGGCTCTGGAGCCGGTGCTGTAGTAGCGCACAGACTTGCAGAAGATGGTCGGACCCGAGTACTACTTCTGGAAGCAGGGGGACCAACCAGTGTATCTAATGATATACCGGGACCAGCGCAGACTCATTTGCTCTTCAATTCTCAATATGACTGGAATTTCACCATGGACCCACAATTTGTTGGCCGTGCCTTTATTGGTGGTTCGATTGCAGAGAATCGAGGCATGGCCTTAGGCGGCTCCACGTCAACCAACACAATGGTATAAGAATAAAAACAATCTTTCATATAATTAATACATTAATTAATTAGATATACAACCGAGGTAATCGGAGAGACTATGACTCCTGGGCTCGAGATTACGGCGCCGTTGGCTGGAGTTATGCCGATGTTATGCCTTACTTCTTGAAATTTGAGCGAAACACTGATCCGCATATTGTTAATCAAAACCCTGAGTACCACTCGACCACTGGACCAATAGAAATAACATCTTGGGCAACTCCCGACCCACTCATTCTCATTAACCAGAATGTGATCAACAAAGAAGTGGGTGTTCCCAACACAGACATCAATGGTCCCAACCAAGTGGGCACAACAATAGCACAGGCCTACGTTGATTCGAGGGGTGTTCGTTCGAGTACTTCTAATTCATACCTCGATCCCAATCCTTTTCCTTATAACCTTCACATTCTAACTGGAGCCCTGGTTACCAAGGTCCTATTCAAACATAAAAAAGCAATTGGAGTAACTTTTGAGCGAAAGGGAACCGCATATAAAGTGTTCGTCGATAAAGAAGTTATTATAAGCGCAGGTATGCTATTACTAATGGTTTATAAAAATAACCAGGGTATCTCTTTGTCTTTCTAAGGTGCCATCAACTCGCCTAAACTTTTGATGCTCTCTGGTGTCGGCCCCAAAGAACACCTCCAAAAGTTTCGTATTCCAGTGGTGAAAGACTTACCCGTTGGCGACAATTATCACAATCACTGCGGAATTGATTTTAATTTTCTAATTAAACCCGAATTTGTTAACAAACTGACAAACATCGCGAGTCAGCTCAATATTCAACAGCTTTATGACTGGTTTACAGCAGGAAAGGGTCCTCTCGCTCAGTACTACCGGACAGTCACTTACTTCAGTACGAGTAGTAATAAGGATAAGGATTGGCCCAACTATTCCCTAGAGGTTGCAGTCTATACCTTTCCCCAAAATTTCACAGACTTCAGGTTCTATCGCTTCGGTGAAAGAGCTCTCGAATGGGAAAAGTTTTACCAGAATTACCTAGGTAGACCTTTCCTCTTTGTTCACCCCATTCTCCAAAGAGTCAGAAGTAGGGGTTATGTTCGTTTGGCCTCTACTAACCCACACATTCCTCCGCATATCAATCCTTTCTACCTGACCAATGAGCTGGATTACCAAGATGAAATTGAAATGATTCGTTCTGTACTCAAAATATATGAGTTGACCTCAATCTCTCAGTATTTGGAACCTTTGACACCCATCCCTGGCTGTAGTTTTTGTCCAAATCAACGCCATGTGTTTGAATGTGAGTCATATATCCGGTGTGTTGTCGATCAGATTCTGTATACGACATACCACGGAGTGGGCACCTGTCGTATGGGAGACCCTCAACGAAAAGATACTGTCGTTGATCCACAACTCAAAGTCAAAGGCATTACTGGTCTTAGAGTTTGTGATATATCTGTTGTACCGCTTCTGCCGAACGCCAACACCAATGCCTGCGCCCAAATGATTGGTGAAAAATGTGCTCAACTTATCAAGGATCAAATTTAATGTTTAACTTCATTTAATTTACATTATTTTAAACACTATTTAATATAATTTATACCAAGAACAATTTCATATATATTTTGAATTTAAGAAAAATGAAATAAATATTTATTAATTTTCGCTTGCTCCAATTCTTACAAATTTGGCCATCATTTCAAGTGAAATGAGTAGGGGTTCTGTCAGTACCGGAGGTAACAAAACGTTAACTGATTTCAGACCATTAATAGATGAAATACAGCCGTCGATCGCGAAGATCAGTGGTTTGGCGGCAACAGTACTACCGGGCGATACAATACTGGTCTGGAGGGCAGCAAATAGATTCTGTAGTGTTCCCAACAGATTGATTGCCGCCTTTCCCAACGGATTTCCAGAGCCGAGAAAGTCCGGTAAATCCTTAAGGTTTAATAATTGTGCTAGTCTTTTCTGCATATTCTTGATATTTTCGGGCACTTTCCAAGTGATTCCATTTTCCGTGAAAATTCGGCTCATATAACCAAGGAACCTTATCAAATATTCTGCAAAAAATCCTCTTTTAATTATTAAGTAGTAAAAAAAACATTTTAGCTAGCTCATATAAAATTAAAACTCTTTATAATAATCAATGAGAACTTTGTTAAATAAATCAAGTATAAAAAGGACCTACCACTTTGGTTGATAAACAAAGAAGTGATAAGTGGAATATTCTCTGGGATTTTGTTAAAACTGTGTATGAGACTGAGCAAGCTAGTTTGAAAATTGGCCAGTACATCTTTATCAAAGACATTGGCTGTGGTGGGAATTCTTTCTATTTTTTCCTGGAAACAATTGGTCTGATTCTGGAGGACGTTCATCACTTCGTTAGTCTCATTGATATTGAGAATCAATTTGTTTAGTTCTTCGGTGGCGTCTCCGTTGACGCCAGAACTCAACACATTTATGGTGAGCGGAAGGGTTTTGCTCAGTTGTACTGTCATTTTATTCAGTGTTGTTTGCAATCGGATTATTTCAGTCGGTAGAGGTGTAGCCTGGACAATTTGGCACAATTTGACAATTTCACAATAAATGATTAACTCAATTAAAAAATATCAATTTGAGCATGCTTGCCTTAAGAATTTGGACGTAAGCCCTATAAACTAAACCGAGAGAAAGGGCAGCCATTAGGTCAGTCTCTGCCATTAGAACCGACCAAACAAAGAGATGTTTTGATATTTTAGTGAAGAGATTGGTTTGATTTCTTCCCGATTGAGTGCTATTCATTCTGAGTGAGTCCATTGATTTAACCATTCCTTCGAGTGACTCCGGCATACGCTGCAACATTTGTGGAATGTCCCTGGTTACAAACATGGAAAAGTTTTCTGTTGACTTCTTGTAATCCCCATTAAACCTGAAGGGCTCCGGTATAAAAGCATTGGTTATATCCATCGCTGCTTTGAAAGGTTTCATCATATTGTCGGGAGTGGGCAACAAATTAACCGGGTTCAAAATATCAATTAAATGAGCCATTCGTTCTCCAAGATGATCTTTTGCAGCTTTTGTGTGATCAATATTTTTCGAATCATTGTCAAAATTGTTTGATCTTGTTTGTTTTTTGCCAAGATTATAACTGTAAGCTGGATGTACTGATTGTTGGGTCGTTTGTTGTGCGGTTTTGTGTGCTGTTTGTTGTGCTCGGTTAGATTCTTCTGAATTACTCGACTTTTGCTGGGATTTGTGGGAATCTTCGGCTAACATTAGTTTCAGTCGTTTCAGCTTTTCTTCAAATTCTCTAAACTCGGTTTCAAGTCCTTTTGATCTTGGTCTGTTTTCATCGCCACCATTGTTAAGAGAACTTGAATCTTGTTCTATCACAATGAGACTAATTTGTTGAATGTTAATTTTTAAGAATAAACTTACTATCATTATCTCTTGAATCTGTTTTTGAGTGGAGGACAAAGTGGAAGATCAAGATAATTATTGCTTGCTCACTTTTGAAAAACATTTTTGATGGCGATATAAATCAATTTGATCTGTATTTTGATAATCAAAACGAGAAAATATGGTCTGAAATTCAATTCTCTTATTTTTATTAATCAATTTGTTTAGAGCTAGATCATTTATGTTCATTTAATTAGTAATCTATACCCTCTATCAACCGAGACTGTTCGTTAAATTATCCAAGTTAATTAATATTTTAATTAAACTCATTAATCAATTCAAAGGAAAAAAGTTTCGAAGTGAATAAATCAAAAAATTAGCCTAGTCAACTTTGTTAATTAAGAATTAATATCATGATTAAAAATGATTGAATATCAAAGATAAATAGCAAGATAAGCTTTCGCCTCTATTTGGCCTTTATCCTATTGTATTTATTGATCTGTTTGTTGGTATTATATAAGTGACCATGGCCATTATTTAAATTATGTCATTTAACGACATTTTAGCGCCAAAACAACTTTTGATATAACAATAGCATTGAAACAAAAAACACATTTCGAGTGAAAGTTAGGGCTTATAATAGACTCCATTATTAATTGTATCGCTATTTGGAGCGAATGACGGGAATGAAGGGAATGACGGGTCGGATATCTCGTGACTGTAGACCACTCATGAACTCAATTCAAACCATTCATTGTTTTTGTGTCAATAGTTATTAAATAACATCCTTTTAATTACTTTATAACAGTTCAGTGATGTCGACGAGTCTCCAATGCACAGGGAGTCCAGTATAGCTCAAGTCTTAAAAATATTCCAAGATTATAACCAATTAAAATACTATAAATACAATTTACAATAAATAATTTGAAGAAGAATGAGCAAGCTCACAAATAAGACTGTATTTCCATACAAGTGGTACCATATAAGTGGTATATCGCACTGAATTTCTTGTGCACCACTGAAAATATTATATAACTTGGTATACAATGCAAAGGAATTTTTTATTACCTTGACATATTAGAATTTTACCAGAAATACTTAAAACTGATCTGTCTTAATGTTTTTGTTCCCTGAAGATAAGAAGTCCAGAGTTTAATAATAGTAAAGTATCAAGTTGATAGTATCTAGATAAAAAATGATCCAATTATTTACCACTACTAACAATGACATCAATTTCTAATTAAAACAAAGCATTTGAGTGTAAATTATGTAAAACAGTGCCAGCATTTGATGAGACGATGGGGTCAAGGATGATGAGGGTGAAACACACTGAAACACACTGTTTATTTCCAGATTATTTCACTGTTATATTCGTTGTTATATTCACTGTAATATTCACCTGATTATTCCATGACGTCTGGATAGAGTCAGACCTTTTTTACGGGTATATAAGTATGTGCCGAATGCCTGTGCAATACATTAAGAACTTCTAAACCTATTGAATAATATTCTGATAATTTTTCTTTATTCGTTTCGTTAATTCGAAAATGTGCAAGCTCATTAAGTTTCTCCTGTGTTTTTCATTATGTATTTCCCTATTGGTCGCACAGTTCGATGAAAGAGAGAGCACCTGCGGATTTAGAAAAATTTCCCGAACACCAAAAATCATCAATGGAAATGACGCTTACCATGGCCAATTCCCCTGGGCAATTTCTCTGCGCCTTCACCGTCGTCATCACTGTGGCGGTGCTCTCATCAATCATAACTGGATTCTGACGGCAGCCCATTGTGTGGCACAGATCGGTCCCAAAGCATTCACTGTGAAACTGGGCGGCCATTACCGGAATCCAGACCACGAGCCCACTAGTGTTGAACTGTCTGTGAGCCGGGTGTTGGCCCATGAGCACTTCAGCTTTTCTAGCTTTGCAAATGATATCGCCCTGATCAAATTGTCAAAGAGTATTGATTATACAAACTATGTATCGCCGATATGTTTGCCCCAAACAGATACCGCCGATTATGCCAACCAAACGGGTGTTGTCATCGGTTGGGGGAAATTGACGCCCAATGGTCTGTCGGCCACTGCTCTACAACAGGTGGAACTCCCTATTATTGATAACTCCAAATGTGTCAAATGGTATGAATCACAGGGAAAACTCATTCCTATCAGGTATGTCCTCAATTGAACTAATTCAGTCATAGATTAACCCTGTCCATTTTTAACTCAATTAAAGATCAAGTCAATTTTGTGCTGGTTTAGAGGAAGGAGGCAAAGATGCCTGCCAGGGTGACTCAGGTTCACCCATGATGAAAATGGATCAGCAAAGTGGACAGGCCATGGCTATTGGTATCGTTAGCGCTGGCATAGGCTGTGCTCTTCCAAAACTACCCGGTCTTTATACACGTATTGCGGCATACATACCCTGGATCAAAAAGCATGTTGTGGAGATACCTATTATTCCAGAAGTGACCACCCCAAAACCAAGCACGACGACCACCCCGACCACCACAAAACCAACTGTTGCCGAGCCGAGCAAAGTTTTCAACACATCGGTCCCAATTTGGACGATCCCGGCCAACAATCATTCAGTTGTAATCGTGCACATTCCAACTTTCAATCAAACTCACCATAATATTCATATCGTGAAACCCACGACTACAACGATAGCGCCGACCACTACCGCTAAAAGTTCAGAACAAGAGACCAGTACTCCGACAAAAGCAGAGGACAGCACTACAGCGAAGACAGCGACGAGCGGCACATCTTCTGAATCCACTCAAACTAATTAATAATAAATTTAATTTGAATTTTTGTAAATGTAAAAAGTTATCAAGATTAATAATAATAAACTTAGAAATTCTTAATTAAAACAATTCGCAACTTATGTACTAATCATTTCTATCGGTAAATAATCTTGCTAAACAAATTCTAATTATTATGTACATTACAATGTACCTATACCAAGATGGCATTAATTTGAGAAATAAGTCATCCGATAAGTTTATATTGATTGATGACTCACCAGGGAAAATTGAATTCTTGAAAAATATATTTGATTAAAAAAAATATGAAATTCGTTTGAATTGAAAATTGAATTTCTTTTTATAAATATGTTCTAGTTCAATGATTTATTTCAGTTTTATTTTCAAAGTACTACTTAATAGAAGAACCGAGGTATTCTACTTCTTAAAATGAGTATGATTCATTTAAAATTTTCTAATAATGAAGAGCTGAAGTTTCAAGTTAGAAAACATCAATTGTCAAGAACAATGAAACATATTAGCAAGGACATTATTCTTGAGTTACACAATAGTGGAATGATCTGCGACACAAAGATCTCGAATGAAAGTTCAAAATATATGAAACTATCACCCAGTAAATCTGATGAACGCACCAAACATATCAAAATATTGATCTCTATATTTAATATTTTATACACCACATTGTGCTTGATAACATTCATAATGAGCGGATCAATTCCGGTCTACTATTGTGACCAATACTACTATTTGTTCACAAAAATTCCTCATTTTATTTACTCGAACATAATTTTCTGCTCGATTATGCCTTTCATTGCGTTCTATTTTTTCAATTTTGGCCACAAATCAGACTATTATTGGCTGAAAATATTCAATAAATTGATAGAATTTGACGACAATTCGTATGAATATGACAAGAAAATGATCCAACTGACCAAGACTATCAAAATACTATTTAAACTGTTCAAGCTAATCAGGACAATGACCAACGTGATGGTCTTCATGCTTTTCTGTTTTATATCCTATGTAAATTTATTTGCGAAACAATTCTACATTTATGGCTTTATTTCTATATTGATTCATTTCACCATGGTAGATACCATTATCAGAATCTATTTGAATGTGATTTTAAACTTTTACGTTGTCGTAGAATACAGTAAAATAAGTATAAAACAGTTCAACAGAAACTTAGACAAACAAATCGCAAATTCAAACAAATTGTTTCCGAATATTCAAAAACTGATTTTAAAACATAACACGATTTGCAGCGAAATATTCAAATTCAATAAATTCTGGAAAAATATTTATATGGGTTTCGTATTCACCACTTATCCCACATCGCTGTTAATGTTTCACCAGTTATTTTTCACCAAGATAAATAACTTTATGTTCTATTTTATTCTTCTTGGTGCCTTAATTATAGCAGTCCTCTCAAATATTCGCTTTAATCTGATAACGAGCTCAGTTTTTGAACAGATGACCAAGTCACATAAGAAATTACTACAATTATTCAATAAATACCCTTGTTTGAATTTCAATTTGAAGATAAAGGTAAGAAAACTTACTGGTTATGACCTTGCAATTTGCAAATTACTCAAAATGATCACGATGATTTATTTTTGGTTACAGTTAATAAACTCATTGGAAAGAGCAAGCTCAAACAATAGTTCGATCGGCTTCTCTTGCGGGGATTCATTCGTAATGACCACAAGGATAGCTGTCAAGGTATCTTTACCAATTTTGGATCAATTGACCATGCTTTTTCTCTCTCTAAAACAACATAATTTTTTAGACAATGATTCTGATGTGTCGTTACTTTCTTCTCATTCATAAACTGGGAAATCAACTAATGACTGAAAAACTGTAAAAATTAAATTTTCAGAGGTTTTGGTGTTTATTTGTTGATTAAAAATCTAAGTTTTAAACTTGCTACATTTATTGCACATTTATTTGTTTAGAAATAAAATTGAAATTTTTATCAAATGATTTAGTTTTTATGAATTCATTTGTTGAATCTAGCTAATTTTTATTTCGAGCAATAATGTCTTCAATGAGTTTGGCGGCCGTTTCCCGACTCTTACTCTCTTGAATTCTTCGGGATATTTGTTTATACCGTTGTTTCAAATCTGAATCGTTGACCAACTTTTCGATGGCGTCTAATAATTCAGTTTCTGAGCAGAAATAGGGGTCGAGTCTTATTCCGAGCCCTTTCTCTGCAACTCTCTGTGCGTTGTCGTATTGGTCGCCAAAAATAGGCAAAACAATCATAGGTTTGCCGAAGTATAGCGATTCGGTGACCGTATTATTGCCGCCGTGAGTCATCACCAGATCCACAATCGGCAGTACCTGCAACTGTGGCAATGAGTTCTGTCCCCACATATTGGGGGCCAACTCTAATTGGTCTCCGAGTGGACCCTTCGAGACAATAAACTTATGCTTTGATTTTGAGAGGATAGACAACAATCGCTTCATTAGATTGAGTTCAGAACAGACCAGAGTTCCCATTGAGAGGTAGACTAACTGACCCTCTTTCTTTTTTAGCTCTTCTGGAATAGCGAAAACCTTGCTCTCTTCACCAATCTTTCCCCGAATGAGTGAGTCTAAGGGGAACCACCTCGAGTCTTGAGGAGCTATATTCTCATAGTTAAGTTCTTGAGGACAAAGATATAAATTGAGGTAGGGTGATTCTATCACGAATTTGGTGCCCTTCTCCAGAGGGAGAGAACCCACTGATTGAAGCCATGAACTGTAGGAATTCCACTCTGTTTTGTACGCATCTATGGCTTCGTCTCTGAAGGCCTGCCATAAACTCGAATCATTTGTGGGATAACCTGGGGTTCAATCACAACGAATGCACTGATTTTCTTAAAATTGTTGATTTACCTGAACCTCCCGGTGGCAGACGCTCGTCATCGAGGTATAAAAGTGGGTTACATGAGCTGAGGTCAATCCATGGAACTCCTGCAGTGGTCACCGCTGGGATCGTCACGAATGAGTCGACAACAATGGCGTCCGCTTTTATATCATTCAATATTTGCTTAATTTTGTCGTTAAATAGTTTGACTTCATTATTAGCGATCGGCCAAACGGTGGCCTCGAATGCCCTGAGCTTATCGAAAGAGGATAACTTCAAAGTATGACCATACTCAACCATAAACTCATTCCAAGAGCCTTTATCTCCTAATTTTTGTTCTTCAATATATATTTCATTTTCAAAGCCGTGTTTCTCAATCAGGTCTTTCCAATTCTGGTTTGCAATGAATGTACATTTGTGGCCCCTTTCCCGTAGTTCGGCCGCAAAGGCCAGACAGGCGTTGACGTGACCGAAGGCATCCAAAGGAACGAATCCTATTTTATAAACTTTATTCGACACTATTTTAGACATTATTTGCACTGACTTTCAAACTGTTTTACTCTCGATATCTATCAAAAGATATGGAAAGTGAAGGTCTTTTAGTGAAGGCCTTCACTCCTATTGTCAGAGGATTAAGTAGGCATGAGTTAAACGAATATGCAAGGTACTCCCATAGATAATTGAGTCATAGGATCTAAAAAATTGAATTGAACAATTGTACAATAGGGATGTGCACATTCGGGGTCGTCCATCATTTTATGTGAGAATCAGATATGAGTAGGAAATGGATTTATTAATGCATTTATTGGTTTTATTAATTCTAATCTAGAAATTGATTGAAATAAACAGATAAACAATTAACCTTCCGCCTGTACTTCAAAAAACTTACAAGTCGTGAACGGTGGCCGATTAATTTCCTGCTATACAGAGAAG
>JAQGBD010002042.1:0-11845 GCA_034698165.1 Punctoribates punctum | reverse complement strand
AATAATAATAATAATAATAATAATAATAATAATAATAATAATAATAATAATAATAAGAGCGACGATTAATAAACACTTTTGAATACAATTGGAGTCAAATAAATGAGTTCAACATTTAAAGAGTTATATAACTTATATTATATGAGTTTTAATCTATTCTGTTCTCACATAAAGTCAGTGCTATGGTTATAATCGTTGAATAAATAATTAAATCTGAAAATAACTGATTTAAATGCTCTGAAAAAGAGTTCCATTTTTGTAATCTTCTCTTCTTATGAGCTCATGATTAGAGCTCTCTTTGGGAAGAGTTTCAAAGAGAAGACAATTAGTGATAATATTGTGAAGTAATGGTTTCGTTGCAATGATTTAAAAGGAAACTAAATGTTTGTAAACTTTGTTTTGAAGATCAGAAGTGAATAAACAGAGGAATAGAGGAATACAATCAACAAAAGCCATTTTACAGACCAATTGTCATACGGGAAGACAAACTTCCCCTCAAATACCCCTTCAAACGAAACGCGAAGGACTACGCCTTCATTTAAATCACACAATTCTCTCCGTTTTGCAAAAAAGAAAGCGCACAGCCATAAGAGCACAGCCATAAGGGACAGACTTTTGTCTCTTATTATAACAGCTGTTCTGTGTTTTTGCTGAAAAAACTGTATATTAAAAGGTCAGCACTGGTATAGGACCGCATACAAGAGCTACACTCATAGCCTTCATAGGAAATACAGGACTCACAAGAGACAGGAAATGGGATGAGGGGTCCACCAGATGGGAAAAGGGGACCACTCGGATACTGACTGCGATACAGTTGAACAGAACCGACAGGACATGTAGTGACTCGAAATCTTAGATAGATATCCGATTCTGTGCTCAATACTCAATACTGTGTCGTGTCTTATATGCGAAAAAAGATAAGAGACGTGAGATTCACAGCACGTATTAACGTTAGGCCTGAACCGAATCGCACAGTCCTGTCAACAGTTGGATACCATTGCGTTAAAACTATAAGTCAATTATGTCTCTAATGAAGAGTTGCTATAATTGCGAGAATGACTACAAAATGACTACTTCTATGACTTCACTCCAGCCATGCATCACAAGAGGGGCTGAGTGTCGCCATTCGCCCCCTTTTCTGGATCCGCATTCACTGACAATAATGTGTTTCTCTTTTGATATAAAAAAAAATTGAGAAGGAATTCATATTTGAAATAAAGGCATAATTTTATGTTAGATAACAAAACATTGGCTGATATTCGGCTCAAAGTTCGAGTTTAATAAAACATTTTTGCCTCCAATAAGTCGAATAAGTTTTTGCAGTTTTAATAATGAATTCATCGATCAATTGCTGTGATTAACGAAATGAAGTGAAGAAAAAGGAATTTCAATAACAAGTTTACGAATAAATACTTCCATAAAAAGATTTGAGGCTTTCATTCATTCATTTATTCATTCAGTGATTGCAAACAAATTGGGAGAAAACGATTTGTAAGACTTAGCCTTCAATTCGTTTAAAACATTGCCTAAAATGCATTTGGGTTTCGATCAATGCTTCTAATGATAACTCAATTGATGTGATCCAGTCTTCAGGCGATTAACTAAATCTTTTAACTTTTTTTTCTCGGTTATAGTTTTCAAATAAACGGAACATTAATAATATTAATAATACACTAATAATAGTTATAATTTTCCAATAAATAACTGATATATTAAGGGAAACACTTTAACAAAAGAACTATTAATGAATTGTTTGACAGAAAAAGATAAATATCATCCAAAATAATGAATCGATAGAAAAGATTTTCTTAAGAGACCCAACATTTATAACTTCGTAAGCCTTATGTCAAATGACTTTTTGTTTGTCGAAACGCTTCACTGATTTTCAAGTTTTTTGTTTTGTTTAAAATTTATAATTTAATAAAAATAAATAACAAATACAAAGTCAAAGATCACTTCAAAAATAAGTCTCAGAATATTTGTTTGCTTTGAGTTTCAAACAAATTCTTCAATAATTTGAAAATTTTAAGGCAAACAAAATCAAAGCTTAATTAGAAGCAAAAGCTTTCAAACGTTCAAAAGTTTTCTACAAAAAGTTATGCAAACCTTTTGTAGTCCGATGTTATGAATTGATGTGGAGCTCGAAGATCGCGAAGATCTGGAGGTCTCTTCATCGCAACCATTACTTTCATTGGATGAGCCAAATATCACCGAACTATTGACACTTATTGTGTCCGCAGTTAAAGAGTTTAAAGTCCGAGTTGAGACATGTTTTAGCATTTCGTTCACAACATTAAGTTTTAGCACTCATTCAAAGCATTGGAAACTAACTTAAAGTCCGTCGACTGAACACAGCTTTCATTCACTACACGACTGAATGCTTTGAAACTGCTTTGAAAGCAAAGCAAACTTCAAACACAAAACACTGTTTTCCTTCACTTCAGGAATGTTTGCCAAAAGACTCAACGCTTCCCTCTTTTGACTCCAAAACACATTGAAATGCGATTACAGTTCCCACAACTGGTTTACGTCTTTAGATTCTCCACAAGTGATTGAGTGCCACATCACTGGACATCCGTTGATATCAGTTGATATCACTCGACTACATCCCTCTCTTCATTCATTTATTTCCAATTTTATAGACAATTGGATTAGATTTTTGGTTTTGTTTATTAGTCTAAACTAAGATTTGATTGAATAGTCATCGACTCGATTGTCAACAAATGGACGAATTAAGAGCTCGTATTCTTCAGTTGGAGACACAGTTGGAAAATGAGAGACAAACCAATAAATCCCTAAATCAGAGTAATTGTCGGCAAAAAATCGACGAAATGAGTGCCGAAGTGGTCGACTCCAACCCTTACAGGTATTTCCATTTCCATCAATTGATTGATTCTTTGAATTAATTTTTTGTTTTGTTGGAACTATCAGTCGTTTGATGGCTTTGAAACGGATGGGAATTGTCGACAATTATGAGGTCTTTTTACATACACATAGTTTTTCAATCGATTATCTATTAATCATATATTTATTTATCTATTAAATTATTTTCGTATTTGAAGCGATTTAATGACATTTAGACCAAACATATGTTTAAATATGTTTAAAGTCATCTAAATATTTATCTCTTTTTCACCAAAAGACCAATAAATTGATAGTTTTTAAGAAGATTTTGCAAAATAGTTGAGAAGTCATTAAATATATTCCAATTCATTGAAAATGAATAACAAAAAAGTTTTATTGAATAAAATTTCAATTTATAGCGAATCCGAGATTTTTGTGTCGCAATCGTTGGCATCGGAGGCGTCGGGAGTGTGACCGCAGAAATGCTGACCCGCTGTGGGATCGGAAAGCTTTTACTCTTCGATTACGATAGGGTAGAGTTGGCTAATATGAATCGACTCTTCTTCCAACCGCATCAGTCGGGAATGTCTAAAGTAGAGGCCGCCCACAACACTCTCTCTAATATCAATCCTGACGTTCAGTTCGAGACATATAACTATAACATCACAACAATGGATAACTTCAACGACTTCTTGAAACGCATTAAAAGCGGAGGAATCGGTAATAAAAGCGTTGATTTAGTGCTCAGTTGTGTCGACAATTTCGAGGCCCGAATGGCGATAAACACCGCCTGCAATGAACTCAACCAAACCTGGTTTGAGTCGGGAGTCAGTGAGAATGCAGTTTCGGGTCACATCCAGTTTCTCAGACCGGGAGAGACCTCATGTTTTGCTGTCAGTCAATAAACTCTTTAGTATTAAATATTGTTTTTTAATGATTTTTCTTATTTAATGGGATAGTGTGCACCTCCTCTTGTGGTGGCCTCAAAAATAGATGAGAAGACACTGAAGAAGGACGGCGTTTGTGCGGCCAGTCTTCCGACAACTATGGGTATTGTCGCCGGTTTTCTCGTTCAAAATGCTCTGAAATATTTGCTGAAATTCGGATCCGTTACTCACTATTTGGGTTACAACGCTTTGGAGGACTACTTTCCCACTTTCTCTATGAAACCGAACCCCAGTTGTGACGACTCATTCTGTGTTAAGAGACAAAAAGAATTCAATTGTTTGCCTAAACCCGAAGTGGTGGCCATCGTTGAGAAAGAGGTCGTTCACGAAGACAATGATTGGGGAATCAGTATTGTCGATGAGTCGGCGCCCGTTCAAGAAAATCTTCAAATCAGTTCTGGCCTTAAACTAGCCTACAGTCAGAGCCCAACAAATAAAGAGAACGAAGAGGAGGCGCCGGCTATTGAACAGTCATTAGAAGAACTTATGGCACAAATGAAAGAGTTGTGACTTCACTTACATTCACTTTATTTTTACTGTTTTTACATTAAATTATGTCATTATTTGAGAAATAAATAGAAATTATTTTAATATATTTTTGGATATCTTTAAAAGAACTGAAATAAAGAAAAAATTATTGAAATTAATGCCGTATTCGCACTGTTTTAGAGCTCTGGTCTAAACTCAATTTGATTTATACATAGATTGAAATCCAAGTTCAGAATAAGACACTTATTGCTAGAAATGATTTATTGAAGAAATACTCAGAAAATACAATCAAATAAAGTATTTCTAAACAAACGCTTATTTTTCAAATAATTTACAGAATTGTCGACAAATAAAAAATGTTTTCAACAAATTAAGAGAATGAGTGACAACAGAGTCGTGAAAATACGGCAATAATTGAGTCAAATATTAGTTTTAATAGAATTTCTATCAAAAGGGAAAATTGTTAAAAGAAAATCCGTGATGTCCTGAATGTCCGCTCTGTCCTGAGTACGAATAAAAGGGGCCCTGATTCTGGCTGAAACCACCCGGTGCTCCAGTGCTCCAAAAGGCTTGAAACAGATTACTGGGATCGATATCACCGAAATCCATTCCACCGCCTTCTAAATCGACGCCATTGTCATATCGCGATCTCTTTTTGGGATCTGTCAGAACGGCGTAGGCCTCTCCAACTAAAACATAAACAAACGTTAGTTAATTAAGCAAGATAACAGGTAATTCTCTTCTCTAAAGTTCATTCCAGTTTCAGTTTCATTGTTAGGAAAGTAGTTGATTGCAATGGAAAGGGTGGACACCATTAAAGGATTGAATACAATTGAATACTTACTTTCTTTGAACTTCTTTTCGTGTTCTTTCTTCTCAGCCTCTGAGCCGTTGGTGTGTCTGTCCGGGTGATGATCGAGTGCCCGCTTTTTGTAGGCTCTCTTTATCTCATCTTCGGAGGCGGTTTTGGAAACACCCAGAAGTTTGTAATAATCCTTTCGTTTCGATTTTTTGAGCTCTAGTTTTGCGTTATCTAAAAGTTGTTTGTGTTCTGCAAATCAGCCAAACATTAGTGGCATTCATAGTATGTGTTAACACCGGTTAACAGGTATAACGCATTTTAAAGACCCCACCCTTTCAGCCCACGACTAGGAAAAGGAATATAGAATTACGACAATCAGAGGCAGAGTTTTGACCCTTAGAGTCATAGGACTCCAACTAAAGACCATTACCTCCGATAAACACTGAATCGAGTTTTAAGAATTGGATAAAAGATTCCAAAGAAATATAAGTCATTTTAATCGACTAAACCTAAACATAATCTAAAGATTGCTATAGAGTTCAATGGGAAAGGTGTCACTCATGTGCTCCCTTTAGATTGTTTTTTAACAAACCTCTTGTTTTCTCTTTCTTGAGAATAGTCTCGTAGTCTCGGACGGCGTCTTCAAACTGTTCGGAATCCATATAAAGTTTGGCTCTTCTAAGGTATGCTTTTATGTAATTGTCGTCTAATTTAATAGCAGTGGAACAGTCATCGATCGCTTCGTTCACTTTATTTAGCTGTCAATCAATCATTAAAAAAATTAAATGTAAGGAATGCTTAATGAGATCATACCTTAAGATAAGCGATCGAACGATTGAAGTAAAGTTTAGCGTTTGTCGAGACATTCAAGGGATCGATTTCAAGAGCTTTGGTATAAATTTTGACGGCGTCTTCCACTTTGTTCTCTTTGATGGCGTCGTTTCCTTTCTGTTTCTCAGACATAAGAAGTTTTGCCATTTTGTAAATCTTTTTGGCCTTTTCGTGATCGGGACTGAAAACCAAAACCTGTTGGAAGTGTTGGAAAGCCTTCTCTACATTGTCTGTGTAGTAGAGGGCCAGTCCCCTGATATAAATGGCGTCTGCATTACGTGTATCTGATCTCAAGAGATCGTTAACTATCTCCTGAGCGTCGCTATTCTTTCCCAGAAATACCAAACACTCGGCTTTTAATAATTTCAAAGCCTGGCTTTCAGTAGCGATTTCCAGCGCTTTCCTAATATTAAAGAGCGCCGTCCGATAGTCCTTTTTGTCCCAATATTTTCTATAATCCTTTATATGTTTCTCTAAGATCTCTAAGTTTTTCTTTTCCTGAGCTAACGAACTGTTAGTCGAATCCAAAGATTTGACGGCTTCGAGACTTCGGGCGGCGGATGTCGTGTCGCCAAACAGGATATGACACCGGGCCTCTCTCAGGTGACCCTTCAAGAACGAGGCGTCCAGTTTTGTTGCTTTTTGTACGTCTTCGAGCGCCGACTTATACTTTGAAACCATCATAAGACAGGCGCTCCGATTGCCGTAATAGGACGCCATATTTGGACATAACTCTGACAATAGATTCAATATTTAAATTAAATTAAAAAACAGTCCTATAATTAGTTGAGGGATGAGTTTATGAATGCAAACAATTAAGGAAATAACGTTTGACCGAAACCTATTTCAATGCATTTTATGCACTGATTAGTCAAATGATTATTAAATTAATATCGAAATAGAGTTTAAACAATTGTATTGGAAAACAATACACAAAATAAGGGATTAATCGTCGTTTGTATTCAATTCTAACTAATCTATTAAAATAAGAATTGATTAAACACTTGAAGACATACCGATAGCGGCGGAGTAGTGTTTGAGGGCTTCATTATATTTCTTCTGTTTGTAGAGTTTGTTGCCCTCTTCCTTCTTGGTCTCCGCCAATCTGTACAACAAATTGTAATTCAAACCAATTTTAATTATTTATAAGTTATGACAATTCATAGCAAATCAATCATCAAATTCCCGACAATACTGTATATTGCAATATTCAATGCAATTCTTAGTTTTCAAATAAAAATCAGAATCAAAATTAAGTTAAAAGAGGCTATAATTTAAACAAGGCAGTATTAAAAACAAATCATGTATTTAGTAGAGAAATGTTAGCAAAAGATTTCTATCGATTTCAATACTGTTTTTACTCAAAAATGGATTTCAAATAAAAATTTGAATAAATAAGTTATTCGAAGGAATAGAATGAGTGAAAACCCAATGAAAAGTTGTGCGAAACAAATACCTAAACTTTTTAGAATCTTCTCTAATGGGGTGACGGGGAGGGGTTATATGAATTTCCTTCATTCTGACGAAGGGGGCTTCGAGAACACTCCGGTGCTGTTGACCGCTGTCTTTGCTTTCATTGTTATCGATGTATTGGAAGCGACGACTAATATGTTTGGTTTTTGGCCGGACCCGATCAATAGGAGGTTTGTCTGCGGCCGGAGTCGTGTTTCGCTCATTAATCACTATTTGAGGATTGGTTTCAATTGTCTCATAATTTGAAAGCAAAAACTCCTCAAAATCGGGAGAACTTCGTTGTTGTGAACAATAATTATTCGGAAATTTCATTGCAATTGAATTCACGAAATGATTTAAAAATTGAATTCAATCCAAGGATAAGGCCTTCGATAGTATTCAAGACAACCAATTGTTGAACAAAATTAGATAAAAGATTTGGAAAGCAATGGAAAGCGTCGGCGAAACTTAAAAAACAAATTCAAACAAAATTTTGAAAACTAATCGATTTGTTGACAAATGTGTATAACATTGAGAGGTTGGACAGAATATTCACAAATCATTAAAATCCGGAACTGTTAGAAATGTGAGAACTGCTGAGTCAAAACTTTTTATCTGGTGTCGGAAGGGCACAGAATATCAACTGTTATGACAATCTATTTGTTTATTCAGTCATTCACTGCACAAGAGTTCACTGAATAGAAAACTGAATTTTGCGAACTATTCATAAAATTATATCTAAAACAACGGAAAGTCTATGGATTGAGTTCAGAGCGAAGACTAAAACTGAAACGAAATTCGCTTTTAATTTGTGGTTTGGCTCAAAGACTACAAGAAATACGAGTTGAAAGCATCTGAAGCCAACACAGAAGTGGAATTCAAGGATAACGACACCGAAAGCGTCGACCCAACAGATCCCTGTGTGAGCACAACCACACACTCGTGTTTCAAAGGAAAAATAAATTAAAAGTTGTGCCACAACTCACTCGTTGTGAAGCGATTGGCCATCAATTCTGAAATATTACTAAAAATCAGGGATTATATGCTTTCACGCAATCAATATATGCTTTGAATTACGAAACAAACAATGAGACCACAGAACAGACCATACGTTTGCCTTTCTGTTAGTGCCTACACATTGTCTGTATCCCAACCGAAGCTCCTATTCGTCAGACGATTGAAATTAAATAAATTTATTATTCAATTATTAAATTCAATAAAAAACATTTGAACCGAAAAAAGTTCAGAAACTCTTTCTATAATTCTAATTAAAAGTGAGTGAAATTTAAAACAAATGTCATCTCATATATTGTCAAATTCAAGACGTGTTCTCCAAAATATTCTAAAATTAGCATGAAATATTTTCAGATATCCAGGTACTTAAGATAAAAGAGGACTACTTGTGGGAAATGTTATACGACAAACAATTATCAGATTTAGGTTCAATTGATTTGCATTTTTGATTACCGAAAATAATATAAAGATTTGGGTCAGAGATTAGAAAAATTAATTTGAAAGGAGTCTCACATAAAAAAAACTTAAATATTTCCATAAAATGAAGGATTAAAACAAAAGAAAAACAAAAACCTTTAACTAATAATTGGAAATCAATCCGAGAATTAGTAAACTAATGAAAAAATGAGCAAAAATGAGTCGCAAACACTCGAATTTGAAATAAATCAGATCAAATAATATGAGTGACCCTCACCATTGCCTCACCATTCAGGTGAAAAATGAAAGCTTAAAATTAATGCCAGTCTATAGACAATTAACCGAAACAATTATGATTGAAATGCATTCTCGACTCAAGTCTTCGATTTTAGTAAAATATCTCAAAAAATATTGAATGAAATTAATTATTCATACGTTTTAGGACTGAAAGGAGTTTCTCCATAGAAAGGGTGCGAAAGAATTAGACATTTTTGGAATCATTGTCTCAAAGTCTAACTAAACCCAAATTTTTAATGAATTTTCAAAATATTGAATGAATTTTTGGGAGTTTTCAAGAATTTCGTCACAATTTGTTGATTAAAAGCCTGAAAAGTGACAGTAATTATGAGCTGAGATATAAACATAAAAATCAAACAACTGTTGGATGAGTTGAAGATCTGTAGTACAAGACTTCACGCCTACAGATAAACAACTTTCGGGAAAGAATAAAAACAATTGGAAAGGAGTTCAATAGCTTATGATTTGGAGTACAAACACTTCAAGTAATACGCGATTCACCGAAACTGTGAAAAATGCACTAAAAATGAGTTATTATTTATTACTAATTAATGCAAAGAATGTTTTTGAAGCTATCGTTGCATACAATCTAATGTCTAATTGAATCAAAACTGTATTTCTATCACGAATTCATGTTTGAGCACAGGTTTGGAGGCATTACATCCCGAAACTGATGCAATGATCCCAAAAATGAGTCATCAGTTCATAAGAGAACCGATTGAGACGACAACCCATCACAAGAGTCAACGAACCAAATGATAGACTAATTCCCCGAATCATTCAAAACGTTTTCTAATCGTATGAATCAATTGAGCGCCAAATCAATCAACTCTTTGACTCAAAAATTTGGGGAAAATATTTCAAATATTATTTGGCATCGATTTGTGTGAATCATATTTAAACCCTTTTTAATTGAATTTCATAACTAAACCATAACTAAAATCTTAATATCAAATCAATTGTTTGCTGTTTTATGTCTTATCTCCAATTAAAAGTTGATTAACTAATTAACAAATGCAACGAAAAGTTAATGAAGACTAACCAAGAGCCTTTCCTATAATTAAAGCTTACAATTTAGTGAAAAATACATTTGTAATCAATTGACAATTGAAAGAAATTTTGTAATAAACTAGAATTCAATGCCAAGTCTTAACACAAAAACTAATTAACCATTAAATCGAGTTTTGAATTAACATTTGTTTTAAATGACATCAGAATAGTGTCAATCGTTTACTGGTTTTGAGACATCTTTTTAAGGAAACACATTTCAACTGATAATCACTAAACAAATCATTAACTCATATATAAAGCAAACATTTTTTTCAATCAAATTATCTCAGAATTTGTCAAAAACGGGTATAAATTGCATTCATTTGTAATAAAAAAAAATAATTTTATTTTCTAATTAACCAAAAATCAAATGTATTTTTAAATGTATACAAATGTATGAAATCCGAGAAATGGTCTGATTTTTAAAATGGAGACAAATGTATACCAATTGGTAATCGTTTTGTCAATCGGTTGTTAAGACTTAAGTTAATAATTGATTTAAGTAATGAAAACGTGATTCAAGCGATCGATTCATTTGAGGAAAACATTGAAACGCATTGAATGGCATTCAATTGAATGCTAAGAGTTTAAGACCTCAATAATGACCTCATATTTAATATTAACTCAATTGTCGGCAATTTATCGAAACTAATCACTTACTCGGCCGGAGTTTTCTTGAATATCTCTTCGATGACTTCGACCTCAACGTCAGAATCCATTTCGATATCGTTGGCCATAATATCGACCATTTTTAAGAAGACACCAAAAGAAACGGACAAAAAACAACAAAACCTGAGACACAGAGTAGTAGTAAACCAATTGACGCAAACCTTTTATTCAATACTCAAAAACTATTGAGAAATAAGACTACGAATAACGTCACGAAAGCAAAGCTATGAAACAATTTTTTCATAACAACCAGAACTCAGTCATTCAAAGGGGGACTAAAACCTCAAATACTATCAAACGTATTGAGTTCTGACTCATTCGTTGATATAAAACATCATTAAATTAAACCAAAAAAGCGCTTCAATTAAACGTTTCATAAAATGATTTAACGATTGGCTCTTAATTTGCATCAAATTTGTCCAAAAACTGGATTTTGAGTCTTTCAATAGTGAAGTGAATATTGTTATGATTTATAGTCTATTTAGAGACGATTCCAATTAATTGTCAGCCATTGGCTCCAACTTATTTCAAAGTTTAGATGAGCAACTTATCAACAAATGAACAAGGCAAATATTTACAAATATTCTCAAATACATCAATGATCAATGATCTTGTTATTAAATTGGAAAAACTCATAAATCTAAACAAATTTTCAATCGTTTGCTTATCGCTTAATATTGCAAAATAACTTGGGATGTGTTAATGTGATCTTGGTCTTAACCAATAAATCTGTAAAAATGAAAGAGACTTTGTGGCTCTCCTTCTCCTTCTCTCTCTCTCTCTCTCTCTTCTCTCTTCTCTCTTTTCCTTCTCTCCCTTCTCTCCCTTCTCTCTCCCCCTCTCCTTCTCTCTCTCTTCTCCCTCTCTTCTCCCTCCCCTCTCTTCTCCCTCTTCTCACTCTCCTTCTCCCTCTCCTTCTCTCTCTCTCTCTCTTCTCACTCTCTCTTCTCCCTCTCCTTCTCTCTCTCTCTTCTCTCTCTCTTCTCCCTCTCCTTCTCTCTTCTCCCTCCCCTCTCTTCTCCCTCTTCTCCCT